>VONZ01000069.1:0-177500 GCA_012976165.1 Labeo catla
TGATCATTCGAGCTGCTAAACAAAAGGGCATCCAGGTGACATGTGAAGTGGCACCTCACCATCTCTTCCTGTGTGACGATAACGTGGCTGCCATTGGGGACGGCAGGGCGCAAGTGCGGCCCATGCTTGGGACACGTGAGGACATGGAGGCGTTGTGGGAAAATCTAGACATCATTGACTGCTTCGCAACAGACCACGGTAATAATGGGATCATATATCTCGTCATTTATTTTTTGTTTGCCTGACAATTAAGTGTACAAACCGGTTTTAAAATCCCTATTTTTATCTGATATAAAAATAAAAGTAAAAGTGTTAATTAAAGAAGAATCTGAAACCCAAACCTAAATGGCTGCACCTGAGCAGTTCTTGGATGGATTTATTTACGTACTTATTTTTTATTTTAAACTTTCAGCCCCTCATTCAGTAGAGGAGAAAAACTCTGAGCAACCTCCTCCAGGTTACCCAGGTCTGGAGACGATGCTGCCTCTGCTGCTCACGGCCGTGAGCGAAGGTCGCCTTACTGTTGATGACATCATCAAGAGGCTTTATGAAAACCCCAGTAAAATATTCTCTCTTCCTGCTCAAGAGGACACTTATGTGGAGGTATTTCAGGTTGACAAAGTTCAGATGGTGATGCCTAAAAACTAAAAGTTTTCAGATTTCAAGGTGATACTTGATTTTTCCAGGTGGACTTGGAGCAAGAGTGGACTATTCCGAAGCACATGCAATTCACCAAGTCAAAGTGGACGCCATTCGAGGGCATGAAAGTGAAGGGAAAAGTCATGAGGGTGGTGCTCAGAGGAGAGGTGGCCTACATTGATGGACAGGTAAAGCTAATGTTTTAATACACTACTGTTCAGAAGTTTGAGGTTGGTACGGTGTAGTGTTTTTGAAAGCAGTCTTTTATGCTCACCAAGGCTGCATTTATTTGATTAAAAATAATATAACAATAATATTACTGTATTTTAAGATATTACTCCAGTCTTTAGCCTCATGTGATCCTTCAGAAATCATTCTAATATGCTGATTTATTACATTTATTAGTATCATAGTATTATTTTGCAGTGCTTGTTTGAAAATGTTTATGTGATTATTCCAATTTTGAACGAAAGTTACAATTGCAACTTTGGATGGAAACCCAACTATTGATTTCTGTGTTTAATTGTTCCCCTTTCTCTTAAGGTATTGGTACCTCCAGGTTATGGTCAGGATGTGAAGTCTTGGTCAACACCCCCAGCAGGAACAACCGAGGTGGTAAAGGATGCTCCTAAGGTAATGTGTGAACTGACGTTTTCAAAAACCTCAACAAGCATTGTTTATGTTTTAGCTTTTCCTTTCTAATGTGCACTGGCAAACAAATAACCCATCCATCCATTCTTTGAATTGCTTATTTTCTGTAGTGTCATGGGAAGCAAATAAATGCCAAGTTCGGTCATGAAACTCTGGATGGTGCAGGCTGATGGGTCGTTAACACAAACATAATATTCACAGCACAAGCTGATTGGTTCATGTTGCATACAAAACCAATGTGCTTGCTGCACTACGTTTAAATTCTGGTTAACATTCCCTAGAGGAGTTCGCAGCACGCTTTCAGAGTTGCTCTGAAACCCTCCACCTCCCCAGCTCCACCTGTATAGATCTGCTAAGGGTTATTATGCTGTCTGTGTAATATGCTGTTTGTGTAATTTATGTAAATAATCACAGCACTGTATTGGTGTATATATTAGCCATAGCAAGTTCCTGTACTTGCTTCGCAGCAGCAATCTACAACAACAGCAATTACCAACAGCAGCAGCAATTCAGCAGTGTAGAAGATCTGTTCCACCAAGACCAAATACATAAGTTGTCATATCCATCACCATGCTAAAATTTTTTGAGAGTTGTTATTATGGAGCTATGCTTGTTAATTTACAGCGTCCGAGTGAGGCAGTTACTCCTGAGCGCCCCCGTCAGGCAGCACCTGTTGATGTGGTCCGTAGCCGTGCCCCGAGCCCACGCCGTTCAACTGGGGACGGACGCTTCATTCTCCCACCTCGTATCCACCGTGCATCCGATCCCGGTCTGCCTCCAGGTACCGTTGGCATGCAGAGTATTGCTTCAGAGCTTGTGCATGAGTTTGTGTGCCAAATGAACCACTGTACTGTAAATAATTGGTTTACAGTTACAATTTGTTAAATTCAGGCAGTGGTTCAGTTGGATGTCAGCGTTTGCTAGCATCAGTTGTTTGAGTTTGCTTATCACATGAACTTGCAAACGGTTCAGCTGAAACATTTGCTGGTCCAATATGATCATATCTCAAGCAAGATATGTTTTATATGCAGGTTTCAAAAGATTTACCGTACAGCCCCAAAAGGCATTGGGTAAAGTCCATGTGATGTATATAGTTTCATCAAATCAATATCCAAGTCTCATGATTTTGCAACTGTAAATAAAATTAATAGCAATATTTTCCATCTTCCTTATTTTCATTTGATCGATCAAGGTCATTTAAACAATCTTTCCTTTTTCCCAAGCATGCAGTGCAATTGAACAGACTTAAAACCTCTAGAATATCTGTGAGATGTTGTTCTTCATCCCTTAAAATCAACTTGGAAATAAATAAATTATATAAATGCATGCAAAATTTGAGAGAGAAATTTTTTTTTTTTTTTTTTTTTAAATCAACAGGTTTTTTCAGGCAGCCAACTTTCAAACCTTTTTTGGAAGACTAAACATTTCACAAAGTGCATCAGCAATCATAATAAACATCTTTAAAAAAAACTGTTAAAATCATAACTGTACAGTTACTAATCCATTGTTTTTCAAACTATGTGCCTCGATGTATGAGCAGCTGAAGAGGAGGTGTCATTAAGAGCACCGTATGATGCAGGTTTGATGTTTGTAGTGATGTTTACCAGAGCTTTGCCACCCTTACCTTCTGTTCTCCCTGCCAATCTTTGTTCCTGGATTCATTTCATGGGCATATTTTTGTCTTCACACAAGCATAATCAAAACAAGAAATGACTGTTTCTTTCCCTGCATTGCCCATGCTTTGCTTGCATGCTGTTCCCAGGTTGATCCAAATGAGCTCTTATGCCATGTCCAGTTATTGGCATAAAGTGAGATTTACTGAAACATGGCAGTGATGTATTGGTTGCTGATTGTGACGTTGTTCTGCTTCCATTACCAGAATTCAAAAGTCCCCCAGTGGATGCATATGCGCACCCTCCTCCCCTGGCCAGGATCCTGTCACCTCAAGCTGGGCAGCAGCAGATCCTGCCCCACCCCCAGACCTCCCCTCTGCTGCACCCGCTGGTGGGACAGCACATCCTGTCCGTGCGCCAGTTCAGCAAGGAACAGGTGACATCATGTTATCTGTTCTGTTGTTGAGTCCAGGAATATTGTATTTGTGTATTTACAGTTACTCAATCTTTCCTGTCTGTCTTGGGCTTTCAGATGTCACACTTGTTCAATGTGGCACATACTCTTCGTCTGATGGTGCAGAAGGAAAGACCCTTGGATATTTTGAAGGTATACGGACTATTAGCTTTCTCTTCACTTGCACTAAAAGACTTGTTAATGAAATGAAGGATCCACAATTCTTTCTTGAAAGAGTGGAATGACCAGATTGGACCTGTAGACCACAATATCTTTGGATTGCTGAGAGCCATTCTGTCCCATAAAAGAGTAGAAGTCACTGGATGATTTATAGTTTATTACAGCCCATCTTTAGCATTTATTACATAAACCATACATAAAGCAGCAGGAGTATTTAACCGCTCAAGTCAGCAGCAGTCTGGAGTCAGTTGTTCAGTCTGGCATTGACGTGTCAGTTTGAAGTACATCTCTTCCTTAAGGAATGGGCATCTGTGGCCCTTGGAAACAGAAGCTCTTGCTGAAGAGATAACTCCTTATTTTATTCATTCTGCTCATCTTCTTCCAGGGTAAAGTCATGGCCTCCATGTTCTACGAGGTGAGCACTCGCACCAGCAGTTCATTCGCAGCAGCCATGCACCGTCTGGGGGGGTCGGTGGTGCATTTCAGTGAGTCCACATCATCCACGCAGAAGGGCGAGTCTCTGGCTGATTCTGTTCACACCATGAGCTGCTACTCTGATGTCATTGTTCTGCGTCACCCCGTACCTGGAGCTGTAGAGGTGAATTTTGATGGAATGTACACTAGCATCTTCTGTGCTCAGCAAGGATGCATTTATTTGATCAAAAATACAGTTAAAAACTGTAACATTGTGAAAAATTCTTAGAATTTTAATTACTGTGATATATCTTCAAATGTAATTAATTCCTGTGATGCCACAGCAGAATTTTCAGCAGCCATTACTCCAGACTCTTCAGTGTCACATGATCCTTTAGAAATCAATCTAATATGCTGATTTGGTGCACACAAACCTAAGTTAAGCACTGCTTAATATTTGGAAACTATGATACATTTTTTTTTTTTTTAGGATTTTTTTAAATAGAAAGTTCAAAAGAACAGCATTTATGTGACATTGAAAATGTTGGTAATGTTATTTTATAACATCTTTGCCAGTTTTGATCAATTGAATGCATCTTTGATGAATTAAAGTATTAACTTTTCCCCTTTTGAATGGTAGACAACATGACATCAAAATTGACTTACTTTTTTTTTGTTTTTCCCTTCATTCCTTGCCTTTCTGTTTGAGATTCATCAATGCATGTTAGGATGCAAACTTCACTTTTACATGCTGTTTGCATATAAATCTGTTTTGTGTGTAGACACAACTGCCCTACAATTTTTACACCCCAAAAAACCTAAACAGTCAATTATCAATATGTTTTGATTTTCTGAGCAGTATGATGTCATATTGCCCTCAGCCATATGAATGCTGTCCATAATTTTCTCCACGCTCAAGCAGCTGTAGCGACAACAGTGTCTTGTAAGCACTGCAGGTGTTTTGTATTTGGATGTTAAAGGGAATATAAGAATCTTCATTTTCTCTTGACATTACAGCCATGGAGAACACAATGAATTGTATGTTTTTGATGGTAACGCACCACAGAATACGTTATAAATTGAAGAGAGGGGTGGAGTGAGCAGTAGCTCATTATCATTTAAAGAGACGTGCACTGAAACAGGTTGCTGTGAACAGAGCTGTTTTTGACCAGGTAAAAAGGGTGTTTCACATGACCACTGAGGAATTTTAGCTAAAGTATGTTGTAGACATTTCATAAAGACCCTGAAGAATCATCTTAAACCCTAAACAATACCAACTTGTGGAAATGAGCATCCGATGTTCCCTTTAAAATTTATTTTATATATGTTAGTGGTGAAAATAATTTGATCTGTGCCTCAGTCTAA
Source organism: Labeo catla (assembly GCA_012976165.1). Taxonomy (NCBI): domain Eukaryota; kingdom Metazoa; phylum Chordata; class Actinopteri; order Cypriniformes; family Cyprinidae; genus Labeo; species Labeo catla. Next base: position 5,317 of record VONZ01000069.1, read on the forward strand.
ACAGAAAATCCTCCTTGTTTTGTAGAGTGCAGCAAGGCATTGTCGGCGGCCGGTGATCAACGCTGGTGATGGCGTTGGAGAACATCCCACTCAGGCCCTTCTGGATATCTTTACAATCAGAGAGGAGCTAGGAACAGTCAATGGCATGACTGTGAGTTCACATGGAAAAAATATTGTCGTCTTAAGCTGTTAGCTTGTTGAGATTTCCACTTGGAGCTGAAGTGTGTAATTTCTGTGCCACTGGCATCACCAAACAGAATGCTGCTTTGTTGCTCTGGTTGCAATGCTTGAAAAGAGCAAGGTTTTAATGTTTCATTTCTAATTTGTTACATTTTAGATTACAATGGTAGGCGATCTGAAACATGGGCGCACTGTGCATTCTCTGGCTAGACTTCTCACTCAGTACAGGATCACCTTGCGCTATGTGGCCCCCAAGAACCTCAGCATGCCTGCTGAGATCATCGACTTTGTGGCCTCCAAAGGCATTAAACAGGTGTGTCACAATCAAAAGTATGAATTCTGGAGTGGAGTGTTTGGTGCACTTCATTTAATTGCATTTTTTTTTCCTCCCTCAAATGTGTCTAAACTTCTCCAACTATGTCCACAGGAGGAGTTTAACAGCATTGAAGAGGCCCTTCCAGACACTGACGTCCTGTACATGACCAGAATACAGAAGGAGCGATTCGCCTCTGAAGAGGAGTACAAAGCTGTGAGAGATTTATCCGAGGAGATTGTTGCATCTGCTTTTATGTCTTGAATATTATAAATGATTTACTCTTTCTGACAGTGTTTCGGCCAGTTTATCCTAACCCCACATATTATGACGTGCGCCAAAAGGAAGATGGTGGTGATGCATCCTCTTCCAAGAGTCAATGAAATCAGGTTTGCTACTCTTAATTTCAAAGCATCAGGATAAAATCTAATTTTAAGTAAAGCAAAGGAGGAAGTTAGGAGTGCTGAATACAGAATTTTGTTTGCAGTCTTTCCTAATGCTATTTTGTTTTCAGTGTGGAAGTGGACACAGATCCTCGGGCTGCTTACTTCCGCCAGGCGGAGAATGGGATGTATATTCGGATGGCGCTGCTGGCTACTGTGCTGGGTCGGTGAAGGGATCATCATAGTCTGTTCTTGGACATTTGGCAGTAAAGGGAAATATTTTGTTGGCAGCATACTGATTCTATGACTGGTGTTTTTTCTGTGTACACTCTATATATCCAGTAGGAGAAATTAAATACCCAGATTTGTTCCTTTCTGTACCAATGGCAATAAAATTCCATATATTGAGTATTTGATTTAAAACACGCACAAAGCAACCACAGTGCAGAGTGGTTAAACTAGCTTCTTCCTGAATATCTGAGATGACTACATTAATGTAGCACTTAAAAATAGCAGGTTGTTCTGTTGTTCTGTTCTGTTATATAACAGTTATACAATAAACAATTGTACTACTACATCTCTCACTGGTATAGTATAAATGTAAATGCTGTATGTTTTTTTTTTTTTTTTTGTTTGTTTGTTTGTTTGTTTTTTTGTGCATTTACAACAGTATAGATACATCTACATGTAATCATGTTCATTTGGACATTCCAGTAGGGGGCCAGACTTTTGTAACTCGATTTACTTAGTGCACATAGAGTATGTTAGGAAGATTGTGCTTCATTATTGAGTAAAACTTTTGTATTTGTATTTTTAGACAATTTAAAAAAACGCAATCTCAGATCTTTTTCTGCTTTTCCATGTGTCTGTTATATTGCAATGTAGTGGTACAGATGAAGGTAGAGAATACAAATCACCTGACACTGTTGGTAAAATGGAATAAATGTACTCAATTACTTAATGTTTTCTACACTATTACTTTTTTGGGGTGAAGTAGTCCTGTGCTAATTAAAATGCATAAGGAAAATATGCATGAAGTGCAAGTACACAAAACAAATGATGTCCGTCAAATGGGGAAGAAAATTGGTATGTGTTGCTTTATAAACTGGCAGTTTACACTTTGCCTAAAAGTAAAACTGAAACAACTGAAAATAGAATAATTTTATTGTCATTATTGTTTCATTTATTTGAGTAGTATTATTCTTGTTTTTGGTATTTATAATGTGTGTATTACAAAAGGCAAATAACCGTAGGAACGCATGGCCTACAAATTTACGTCAATACTAAACTCAGCTCTTCAGGCTTTTATTATGAAAAATGGAAACTACATAAAGCCTGAATATTTTCCCACATGATTTTACTCGGTGTAACTGTAAATTATAAATTTAACGCTTGCTTCTTATGTGCGGTGTATTTAACGTGTTGTCTTGCTTTGACTGTTGAAAATGTTATATTAACCGTTATTCATTATAGAATCGGCCCTGGAGTCATTTGCGTAGTTCAAAAATGTCAAAGCATCGATTACGCCCAATGGCATTCTACGATCATAATCCACAGAACGAGAGTCGACTCTGATAAGCATTCGACTCTGATGAATCATTCGTCCATGCGCACCCACTTTCAAAGGAGTCGAACGTGTTGGAGATTCAGTTTAAAGAGTCGACTCTAATAATCAAGCGCGTCCTCAGAGCGCTCTACACTTTCAAGGGAGGACATGCGGCGATAGCAATGAGGAGCTGTACATAGGATATCTAAAGAACCACTCGGCTGAGTCCTCTATGATTCAGCCACAGTTGATTATATCATATTACCACCCAGTTCAAGGTGAGTTTAAATCGACTGTGTTTAAATTTGCGACTCAAATGCAGCAGAAATCTGCTGTCGTGGCTAAGCGTGCTAATGCTAGCTGCCTAGTCAGCCGTTTGCTTCATCGATAAAAGTAATTGCGAATTATTAACGAACCCATAAACCAGACAGTATCATGTATGGGTTACATACTAGGTGTTTTGTGAATGTAAATCTGTTAAAGGTTTTATATTCTAAGTGGTTTTGTTGACACTAGGTGTGAATTAGCCAGTCGAGTCTTCGTGCTTTCCTTTCAATTCTGTCCAAATTTATCAATAATCCCACATAAAGCTGAATAAACTCCGTGTTTACCTGTGTTAACTGAGATTTAGAGATTGTTTGTAGTTGCTCTTGTCCAGGTTAAACCAAACAGGGCATGGTTTAGCTGTAAGATTGAAGGAAAATACAGGGTCTGAAGGGTATAGTAATCTGTACTGGATTAGGATTGGATTATAGTTTCACAAGGACATACGTCCGTTACAACAGCCAACAAGTAGTGTAAATATGATGACTGTGATAATACCTCAGATGCACATCCGCGACAAGATAAAAATAAACCTTATCAATGAACACATGACGTCACAAGACGCAACCCAGATGTGTTTAGTTGCAGCGAATGAGAGTTAACGCGTGTTTTTCTGCAGGTAGTTGACAAGTGCATGAAAACTATTGATGTAGAACTGTTGTGAAAGCGACTGAACTTGAGCAAAAGATATCACTTTCTATTTCTAATAAATAGTATTGTCCACTTCTTTTGGAACCCCTGTTTTGAGTAGTAGCATAGTTTTTGAGATATGCCATTATGTGAGTGTATATCAAGGTTGGATAAAACACATGCTTACCTGGTCTTTGAGAGGGGAGGTAATGATTTACTACTAGTACTATTTGAGTTTGACCAATCGATCATTTTTCAGGAGCCACTTTGGAGAGAATCAAGGTGGATTGAATATTAATGTCAGGCCTGCAGTGCAAAGAAATTGTGTGCAAATGAAATTCGAATAGGTCTTTATTATGTTTTGTTGTTCATGCTTCATATAAAAAATTGAGATTAAGTCACTGACTGGTAAGTTACCTGAATGCTTGGCCATATTGGAGATACTCGGATATAAACAATAGCATGGATTGCACGGTTAATGGAAGTACTGAATATGTTGTTCTGCTTATTTATGCTGTGTAAATCATATAGAGAAGGACTTAGTAAGCAGGAAAGCACGCAATATTTTGACAAACTGAAGTTAATAGGTAGTAAAGATACGTACAAGCAGTATTATTAAGATATTAGCCTAATATTTCACCTACCTGACCGGAAATGATAAGAACAGACATGAATGTTGTCAAGATTCTTGCTCTGGAAATCCTGATTTAGTTTGACCAACCACAAACACCTTTTGTTCCTCAGACAGTTTTTGCACTCTTTTCCTTGATTTGTTATAACTTTTGTCAGTCTATAGTACTCCAAATTTTTGTCATAGTCCGACCCATTAGTACAGCCCAAAACATGACAATAATTGACCATTTTCAGCAGCAATAAATAGAGAGTTTAATTCGTTTCAGTGGCATTGTTTGCGTTTGATCTGTTTTGAAAACACTCTATTGTAAAATATTATTACAAATTAAAATAACTCATTTCTAACTGAATAAATGTTAAAATATAATTTATTTCTGTGATTTCTGTAAAGCTGAATAAAAATTGACTTTACTCAAGTCTTCAGTGTCACATGATCCTTCAGAAATCATTTTAATTTGCTGATTTGGTGCTTGTGGAAACCATGATACGTTTTTTTCCATCATTCTTTGATGAACAGAAGTTTCAAAAGAATTGCATTTATTTGAAATATTATTTTTTTGGTTACATTATAAGTGTCTTTACTGCCAAATAAAAGTTATAACCTCAAAGCCACCTGTGTTTTCAAATGCCTGGCAAAATTATGAAAATCATATTATTATATTAGCTACTTGAGCTTGGAAAGGGCTTGTTGTTTCTAACAATTTTGTGCTGCTCAGTAAACTGAGTGTTGAATTGAACTGGCATATAAAGTTCCTTCATTTAGGAGTACTGAGCCATCACTTGTCATCATCTGGAAGAAAGTGACCTGTGTGATTAGTGTTGTTCTCATTAGACGTGGCACAGCCGTTAGATTCATCTGAAATACATTGACTGTAGAGTTAAGCCAGGGATAAGCTTACAGCTTGATGAACAGAGGTTCATCTAAAGCTCATACAGCTGCAGTCTGATACGGGTGAATGTTCGGCTTTCTAGTGTGCTGCATTCTCTAATGAAGAATCTGTCTTTTGATTGTTTTAGCAGCTTGTGATACCTCTGGCTGTGTGATCATCTGTTAACTGCCTCCAACTTTTTCTCGAATGAATGATTTGAATTATTTCAAGCTTCAAAAGTCATTTTGGCTTAGAGGTTTGGAACATGGAAAGATGGAATAGTGCAGCAGTAGAGTTTTTTTAATGTAAAATCTCATTATTTCTTCAATAACCATATGTAAGAATGTATAAAGAAGGTAAAAGCTGAATTTTCAGCCATGTTTAGTGTCACATGATTCTTTAGAAATCATTCTGATATGCTGATTTGCTCAAAAATATATATATTTTTTTCAGGGAAGTTAAAAAAAAAAAAGAACAGTATTTATTTGAAATGGAAATCTTTTGTAACATTTTAAATGTTAAAGGTTAAGGAATGTGTGCCTGTTTAAACTTGAAAAGCATTTCACAGTAGCGGTGATGTGGTTTAGCAGGGTATGTCTCAAAAAGATCCACATTCTGTTGACCCTTCAGTGTTTAAACCACTTAAAATAGGCTTTCATGATCTGGGAAGGTGTCATGTGTATACAAGCATCTAATAGCCTTTGTCAACATGGAGTTGTAATCTGTGAGATCAGCAAAACATAATCATCTTAAGCAAAGGCATTGAGAAGGGGGGAAGCTGTTGCTTTGCCCACCATTGCATCCTGTGCTAATGAGTGAAACATCCTGATGGATAAGCATCTGAAAACTGCGCCTGTTTTTTCAACATGAACACAGGATTCACCTTGGCCACACCTTGTGTTCGCACAGTGTGTTGTTAAAATAAAGAGTGCTTTCCGCTTGCTTTGGCTGTGTACATTGTTCTATATGTCAATAATGTGAAGCTGAGTTCTTTGAAAAGCAGCTTCTATTGGGCACGATTTTTTCACATGCAAATGTGTAATTCTGTCTCTTCCTTCTTGTCCTCCAGCAGTAAATCATGGCAGACGCCAAGCCGCCCTCTGACAGGCCTCAGAGGAAGATGTCTACTACAGGGGACAGTTTATACAAGGTGCTGGGACTGGAGAAAGGGGCCACAGCAGAGGATATTAAAAGAGCCTACAGGTACACTCAAATATTTTTAACCTGTTTGTAAAGATTCAAGGCTGCTATCAAACTGCCAATTATTGCACTATAATCTCTAAATTTACCATTTATTTTAGCATATTAATATTTCATTAATTTTTATTCAATATTTATTCCAGTTTTATACAAGTGATTTAACAATAATATTTACTAGTAATAAATAGAAAATGTTTCCTTTTAATTATTATTTATTATTTTAATTTAAAATTAAACAAAAATGAATTGTAATTACATTTAGCAAAAATTGTTTACAAATATTTATTAATAAATTATTCTAATGTTTTATGTTCAGCATTGTATCATTATTATTTCTAACTCCAAACAAAAGATGTCTCTTTACTTTAATGTGATAACTGTTTGCCTTGATTCTGACAAAACTTCTTTCATTATATGTATATAGTGAGGTGATTAATCAAATTTTGATTTAGTACACTACCAGTCAAAAGTTTTTTTTTGAACAGTAAGATTTTTTTAAATGTTTTTTTTTTTTTTATGAAATTCTGCTCACTAAGCCATATATTTGATCCAAAATACAACAAAAGCAGTAATATTGTGAAATATTTTTACTATTTAAAATAACTGCTTTCTATTTGAATATATTTTAAAATGTAATTTATTCCTGTAATTAAAGCTAAATTTTCAGCATAATTACTTCAGTCTACAGTGTCACAAGATCCTTCAGAAATCATTCCAATATGCATATTTGCTGTTCAAGAAACATTTTTTATTAGTATTATCAAAATTTAAAACAGTGGAGCACTTTTTTCAGGATTTTTTTGATGAATAGAAATATCCAGCGATCAGCATTTATCTGAAATAAAAAGCTTTTGTGACATTATACACTATACCATTCAAAAGTGTGGAGTCAGTATAATTACTATTTTATTTATTTATTTTGGAAACGAAATTATAGAAATTAATACTTTTATTTAGCAAGGCTGCTTTAAATTGATCAAAAGTGATGATTAATGATGTTACAGAAGATTTCTATTTCAGATAAATTCTGTTCTGCTGAACTTTCCATTCATCAAATAAACCTGAAAAAAATCTACTCAGCTGTTTTACTGTTTTTGCTGTCCTTTGAATGAAATGAATGCAGCCTTGGTGAGCAGAGGAGACTTCTTTAAAAAAATAAAAAATAAAAAAAAATCTTGCTGTTCAAAAACTTTTGACTGGTAGTGTATACCATAGTTCTGCAAAATACAAAAATTAAAAACAAAAGAAAAGTGTATTTGATTGTTGTTTTTTTCCTTCAATTTTTATGTATTTTGCATACACATCATATACAAAATCAAAATTTGATTAATTGTTTCATTCATCATTTCAACAGTTGTATGTTCTGCAAAGGATTCTGGACTCTATTCTTTGTTTTACAGAAAACTGGCTCTGAAATACCATCCAGACAAGAATCCAGACAACCCTGAAGCTGCCGAAAAGTTCAAAGAAATCAACAATGCCAACTCAATCCTTACCGATGAGACCAAGCGCAAGATCTACGATGAGTACGGTTCCATGGGGCTCTACGTGTCCGAGCAGTTCGGAGAAGAGAGTGTCAAATACTACTTCCTCATGTCAAAATGGTGGTTCAAGGTGAGAGCTTGTTTACCTATAAACAGCTTTTTCATGCATCAGTAAATAAAGGGTCTATGTTACCAATTGTCTTTACTGTAAATTCAGTGTACTGGCCTAAAGTGACTTTCTGAAATGATGTTTACTTACTCAGAGATACCATTTTCTTTTTTGAAAATCTGTGTTCTAAAGGAAAATTGTTGAAATATTATTGGAACGATGATGATCAAAAATAAACAACGTTTAGCACTGTCACTACTTGGCGGACTCAGGGTTTCTTTCACTAGAAGCAATGAGTGGGCAATTGAACTAAGAATAGAGCAGAATGATTGGAAATTGGTGTCATCCCATTGTGCTCCCATAATTTGAACAGAACGGACATTACTTAGAAAGCTTTGTTCTCTTTGAGATGCTACATTCTGAATTTACTTTACAGATGATGACTTTTGATCCACGTGATAATTTTCTCTAATAGTCTCAATGCGGAAAGCAAGACAGCTGAGCCTGATTAAAATGCACCAGCCTGTTTTGATCTACAAAGCTATAGATAAACGCTGATGGGCTTTGTTTTTTGCCAATCATTTCCCTTGTGTTTCTTCTTAGGAGCTTTCAAAAAGCTCCTCAAACTTCCTAGCATGAAAAAATAGTGACTGACCAACTACAACTGACTTGTAGATGGTTGTAGCATCTTGCAAACTTCTCCCATCACTGTGGCATTAAACATGTTCCTTTCCAAGAGAGACGTCTCTGATCTGAGGTCTGTGTCTTTGTTCCAGGCTATGGTCATGTGCTGTGCCGTTTCCTCCTGTTGCTGCTGCTGTTGCTGCTGCTGTTTCTGCTGTGGAAAGTGCAAACCACCAGAGGAGGATGAGAACTACCAGTATGTGGACCCAGAAGACCTGGAGGCCCAGATCAAAGCAGAGCAGGATGGAGGAGGTGAGCCTAGAGTTGGTTGGAAGGGGATGTATGTGTTTTGGTCTGACTCTGGTAACCATCTTTTTTTGATAGTTGAATTGTTCAAATGACTTAGAATTCAGGAATTACCAGTTTAAATCACTCTGATGAACCTGTCAGAATTTGTACTTTGTGTTTATATAGTTGAGGTCAAAAGTTTGCATTCCTCCTTTCAGAATCATTAAACATGTTAATTATTGTACCAAAATAAGAGGCATCATACAAAATGCATGTTATTTATTTGGTACTGACCTGAATAAGACATTTCCTGTAAAAGAGGTTTACATATAGTCCACAAGAGAAAATAATTGCTGAATTTATAAAATGACCCAGCTCAAAAGTTTACATCTCCTTGATTCTTAATACTGTGTTGGTACCTAAATGATGCACAGCTGTGTTTTTTGTTTAGTGATAGTTGTTCATGAGTCCCTTGTTTGTTCTGAACAGTTAAACTGCCTGCTGTTCGTCAGGAAAATCCTTCAGTTCCCACAAATTCTTTGATTTTCGAGCATTTTTGTGTATTTGAATCCTTTCCAACAATGACTGTATGATTTTGAGATCCATCTTTTCAGGGGAGGACAATTGAGGAACTCATATGCAACTATTACAGAAGGTTCAAATGCTCTCTGATGCGCCAGAAGGAAAAAAACATGCATTAAAAGCCGGGGGTAAAAACTTTTAAACAGAATGAAGATGTGTACATTTTTCTTATTTAGACTAAATATCATATTTTTGCATTTAGTTCTGCCCTTCAGAGTCTATAGAAGATATAGAGTCTATAGAACCCCAAATGCATTATGTTTCCTTCTGGAGCATCAGTGAGCATTTGAACCTTCTGTAATAGTTGCATATGAGTTCCTCAGTTGTCCTCGGTGTGAAAAGATGGATCTCAAAATCATACAGTCATTGTTCAAATACACAAAAATGCTGAAAAACTAAAGAATTTGTGGGAGCAGCGTGCAGTTTAACTGTTCAGGACAATCAAGGGACTCATGAACAACTATCACTAAACGAAAAAACACAGCTGTGGATCATTCCAGTAACAACACATTAAACTTTTGAACGGGGTTATTTTCATAAATTCAACTATTATTTTCTCTTGTGGACTACATGTAAACATCTTCTGTGTGAAATATCTTACTCAGGTCAGTACTAAATAAAAAATACCATGCATTTTGTATGATCCCTCTTATTTTGGTCAATTAATTAACATTTTTTTATGATTCTGAAAGGGAGGCGCAAACTCTTGACCTCAGTTGTATTTATGTACACTACTGTTTAAGTTTTGTTTTGTTTTGTTTTTTGTTTTTTGTTTTTTGAAAGAAAGTCCCTTGTGCTCACCAAGGCTGCATTAATTTGACTAAAAATACAGTAAAAACTAATTTAAAACAACTTTCATCTATGTAATTTATCAAATGTCATTTATTTATTCATTTGATGTCAAAGCTGAATTTTCAGCAGCCATGACCCAAGTGTTTAAACAGTAGTGTATAATTCAACCTTTTTTTTTTTTTTTAAATATATAAAACTCTTAGGCAGACATCATTGAAAGTAATAACTTGCATTTATGCAGTTATAAAATATGCACTGAATTAATTTGATATCTATCACTGCTGTCCATATAATGTCTCTCTACAAGGGAAGACTAGCTAGGCTTTGCTAAAAACAATCCTGAAGCCTCAGCCACGGTTGAGGAGGTGTCTGATAATCTCTGCTGTCTCAGTAGAGCCATGTGATGTTGCTCAGGTGGCATGAACAGCAGGAACAAATTTAACAGATCAAGCAAAAACACACAACATGCAACTATTTATAACTCTGATTTTGTATATATAGATGTCAGTGCTTTTGTTGGGTTGCTCTCTGGGATTGTTTATTTATTATAATTGCTCAGACTTACGTTAGAGATTTCAGCATCAGAATTTAAAAAAATCAAGTTGTGATAGTAAAAAATGTGCTTTTCTCATACTCTCAAGTCCTTTAAATATGAGAGAAATATCACTGAGGATGTTTCATAGTCTAGAAGATGATGGATTGCCTTAGATCATATCAAATTGAATAGTCAGAATCACCGATCAAATTCCAGTGTTGCACAGCATTTTATATTAATAGTCCAGATCTGTATTCTGGTCTAATCTAGTGTTTGAAATGACTTGAAGGTGCATGCAGTTTATCTTCACGTTTAATACTGAAATGAATGAAGTGTCAGATGAGACGGGACACATTTCACTTGTCTGTCCTTGGTCGTTTCCCTGATAGACATTTTGAGCATTCAGGAGATGTATGTATCAGTCATCTAGGACGTTGGGTATTGAGCACCTCTTGTCTTCCTGATGCTAATATAGCTTTTATATTATTTATGGAGTGCAGGCACAAAGTGTTTGGTCAATTTCGTCGTGTCTAAATTTAGCACTGGCAAATGTATGACAGTCAAGCTGAGTAGACAAGAGATACTGGCACGTTACAGGTTTTGAGCCTGTATAATTCACAAAAGTTTTTGTGTTTAGAGTTTTATGTTTTATGTACATATCCTGTTGTTCTAACTAGATTAGTTTACTCCAGAATGACAATTTCCTGATAATTTACTCGCCCTATGTCATCCAAGATGTTCATTTCTTTCTTTCTTCAGTCAAAAAGAAATTAAGGTTTGTGAGGTAAACATTCCAGGATTTTTCTCCATATAGTGGACTTCAATGGGATGAAAGGTCCAAATTGCAGTTTCAGTGGTTCTTCAAAAGGCTCTACACAATCCCAGCCGGGAAATAAAGGTCTTATTTAGCCAAACAATTGGTCATTTTTCTGGAAACAAAACAAACAAAAATAAATTTGACCACAAATGCTCATCTTGCACTAGCGCGACTTTATGCATTACGTAGTCACATTGGAAAGGTCTAACCAAGCATGACCTATCCAAAGCTGTAGACGCACATTGCAGAGCTAGTGAAAGATGAGCATTTGGGGTTAAAAAGTATGCAATTTTTTTTTTCTTTTTAATAACAAATTGTTTTGCTACATAAGACCCTTATTCCTCAGCCAGAATTGTGTAGAGCCCTTTGAAGCTGCGTTGAAACTGCAATTTGGACCTTCAACCCCCTGATCCCCATTGAAGTCCACTATATGGAGAAAAATCCTGCAATGTTTCCTCAAAAACTTAATTTCTTTTCAACTGAAGAAAAAAACACATGTCTTTGGATGACATGGGGGTGAGTAAAATATCAGCAAATTTTAATTCTGGAGTGAAGTAATCTGTTAAAAATGCCTACTTAAGTATTTGAAAGTGATTTCTTTTATATTTATGAATATATTACAAAAGCTCAGTTTTAAAGATATAAAGATTGGGTCATCCTAACAACTGGGATGAATACATTACAATGAAACCCTTCATGTGACCTGTAATTTAAGATAATGGTTTCCCTTTTACTCAACAGGTGAAACAATAATTATTGTCCAGCCTGTACCTAGTCCTGGTCTAGAAATCTGCAGTGAAACTATACCGGATTCAAAATGACTTGTAAGACTCCGAATGTTCATTGACAGCATGAGTCACTCCATTGTGATTGTCTACCTACACAACCTTGTGTTTGTCCGTAATTCACAGCACTGTCTTTCACTAACATTTAGATTACTGCACAGCATTTGCTATTTGTGTTTGCTCTAATGAAGACTTTGAGTTAGTCATTGGACCTGGTTTTCAGACTTTTATTATGACCCAGCCTCTTGGCAACCTCACTGAGGCTTAAGTCTCATTAAATTGACAAAATGTTTTCCTTATTAAGCAACTTGATGCACTAAAAGACTATGCAATGAACTGAAACCCAAAGCCAGTGACCTGCATTACAGATTTTGAGATCTCAAGTTGTGTTTGCTTTACTAGGCCCATGCATGAACCTAATGCTTTGCATGTGTGTGCTGTGGATATCCTTGTTTTGCATGTTGTCAGGCCAAGCCTTTTTCTGCCAAGTACTTTGAGCCTCCTGTAGGTTTTGGAGTTTATTGACCAGGAGGTGGAAGGACACCATCTGACCCTTTAGTTTATGATAGAGCCGGAACGCACAGCTGAGAAATGAATGACTGTATATGTAATATATCAGTAATAATAACAGAATAATTGTCAAAAAGATATTTGTTATTAATAATATGATTATAAAAAGTGGCTTTAGAAATATAAATATTATCCAGCCATGTTAGAGGATGTTAGAAGGCCAGTGAGGGTGAGTCAGCAGGAAATGGGATTTCTGTTGAGAAGGTTGCATCAGGATGAAGCAAAGCTGTCAAAGCATGTGGATCTCATCGATAGAAACGCAATCAGCATCAGCATGAGCCGTCTCATACAGATGCACTGCTGGCCTGTCACACGGCCATCTGTTCAGCAGTCAACTTCATCTCGCCTCACCTCACACTTCTATTTTACCGTCCCACTACTGTTTCATGTCACACTTTTTTCTTTTGCCTCTCTGTTTAAACAAGGAATATATAAAGAGATTTTTGTTTTTATTTATTTATTTATTTTTTTTTTATAGTGTATAGCTAGGATATACAGTTGAGGTCAAAAATACACCTTGCAGAATCTGCTAAATGTTAATTATTTTACCAAAACAAGAGGGATCATACAAAATGCATGTATTTTTATTTAGTACAGACCTAAATAAGATATTTCACATAAAAGATGTTTACATGTAGTCCACAGAGAAAATAATAGTTGAATTTATAAAAATGACCCCGTTCAGAAGTTTACATACGCTTGATTCTTAATACTGTGTTGTTACCTGAATGATGCACATCTGTTTTTTTGTTTTTTTTGTTTAGTTATTAGGAAAAATTATGCATTAAGAGCCAGGGGTGTACAATTTTGAACATGAAGATATGCATTTTTCTTATTTTGCCTAAATATCTATAAGCTACAAAAGGTACTTGCATGTTTCTCAGAAGAGAAAATAAGTTAAATTTACCCTGATCTTCAAATTCAAAAAGTATTCACCCCCACCCCCCAGCTCTTAATGCATTGTGTTTTCTTCTGAAGCATCAGTGGACGTTTGAACCTTCTGTAATAGTTACATATGAGTCCAAAGATGGATCTCAAATCATAGTAATTGTTGGAAAGGGTTTAAATACACAAAAATGCAGAAAAAAAAAAAAAAATTGCGGAAGAACAGCAGGCAGTTTAACTGTTCAGAACAAACAAGGGACTTGTGAACAACTATCACTAAAAAAAAAAAAAAAAAAAACAGTCATTCAGGTATCAATACAGTATTAAGAATCAAGTGAATGTAAACTTTTAAATGGGGTAATTTTCTAATAATTCAACTCTTAATTTCTCTTGTGGACTATATTTAAACATATTTTATGTGAAATATCTTATTCAGGTCAGTACTAAATAAAAAAAAATAACATGCATTTTGTATGATCCCTTTTATTTTGGTAAAATAATTAATATTCTGCAATGTGTATGTAAACTTTTGAATCCAACTATATATATCAAGAGTTAATAAGAGGTAATATAATTAATAAATTACTTAAGAAATCCTCTTTTCATTCTTTGCTATACCTGGATGCTGTCCAATAGTGGGGCGGTGATTGGGAAGAGCTGCATCAGGGAAGGGAGGTATGTTTCTTAGAGCAGAGCTGTGACCACCTTAGGCCATATTCCCAGGAAACAACATCTGATCTGCTTCACTATAGAGAACAGTGTAGGCCTAGTGTGCATATTTTCTGCTAGGACATCCCACATATCCCTCATACCATAAAACCTACTGGTAATGTGTCTCCAGTAACCTTTGGCTATCTAATCCTCAAAAGTAATGGCTTCATGCAAACCTTAGGCAAAGACTATGCGTTTATCTGCATGAACGCATGCTGCACGTAATTTACTTTAACTTGTACCGGTAGACCGATATGTCGGCTGATATTTTGGCCATTTTAAGATTGTTGTCCACTTGGATATTAAACTGAAGTGGAAGTTCTCTCTTGTGGTTTTAAAAATGACCAAAAATCATGCCAATAGATTATGCAAATTTTCTTTTTTTTTATAATATAGTTTATAATATTAAAGTATAAAAAAATATATAAATATACAGTGGTGACCAAAATTATTAGAACACTAGTATTTTCACTGGCTAAAAATGGTTTTAAGTCAGTTATTTCTATCTTTTGCTGTAGTGTGTCCATAGAAGATATCAGTTTACATTTCCAAACATTCATTTTGCCTTTAATTGTAATAATCCAATGAGATTTTGGTTTGCACAAGTAGTCTGACAACAGCCAGTGCTCCACACAAAGATCTGATCTCATCATCATCCATTCTGTCTGGAATGACATGGAGAACCAGAACAAACTGAGACAGACTGAACCCAGAAGAACTGTGAAAACGTCTCCAAGATTCCTCAAGAGACCTACCTGCAAAGCTACAGTACTGTTAAAAGTTTAAGGCACGTGTGTAAAAATGCTGTAAAATGAGGATACTAGTGTTCTAATAATTTTGGCCACCACTGTATAGAGCTACTTACATTTAAAAATAATATATTACTTTTTATATATTTACTATAATTATATTTATTATAATTAAATCATATGATATCTATATTTTATCGACTACTCTGATTGTCCAAAACCCATATTGGTCGACCACTGCTTTGTAGTTTTGCTAAAGTATTTGAAGGGCTAGTTCACCCAAAAATACAATTCTGTCATTAATTACTCACCCTCATGTCGTTCCAAACCCGTAAGGCCTTCATTCGTCTTCGGAACACAAACGAAGATATATTTGATGAAATCCAAGAGCTTTCTGACCCTGTATAGACAGCAACACAACTATAACATTAAGGGTGGTTTAGTGGTTCAGTCGTAATTTTATAAAGCTACGAGAATACTTTTTGACACGGAAGAGAAGAAACTGTTGAATAAAGTCATTATTTTTGTTTCTGTTGCACACACAAATATTCCTGTAGCATTGATGTCACATGGACTATTTTAATAATGTCCTTACTACCTTTCTGGGCTTTAAACTTTTCTATGCAGGATGAGAAAGCTTTTTGATTTCATTTAAAATCTCTTAATTTGTATTCCGAAGATGAACAAAGGTTTTACAGGTTTGCAACGACATGACGGTGAGTAATTTAATGACAAATTTTTCATTTTTGGGTAAAATATACCTTTTAAAGGCGTGATATTTAGATCTTAATCCTGTCCCTTTATTTACTTCTTTTATTTTATTTTTTTGTAGACTCAAATGTCCCTATTTTGATCCAGCCCAGTTCCACCGTCAACACCTCAGAGTCCATGCATTTCGCAGCCAGCCAGTCCACGTACAACACCCAGAAATGAGCCACCTGCCCGGTCCTGGTCCCGGTCATTACAGAGGGGGTCCTGCTGATGGACTCTAAGTGCCCCTGATGTAGTGTGCTGACTGCAGGGCATCTCGGCACCAGGACTAAACTGTGCCACTGCGCCATACCCTGACTCTGACCCACTGGAAACGAGTGGCAGTTTGCCAAAAGACAAGGAAGCCTCTGCCAATCTCACTTCATCCGTGTCTCCATTGGTGTGTATGTCTGTCTGTTTGTATATAACTACACGTTCGTTTCAAAATAATATAGCTATGAGACTGGTGCTGTTGGTGGGCAGTGCTCCAGGTGGGAAGTGGGTCTTACCTTTGGGGTGTTTGTTTTTGGTTCTGGCTATTTATTTAATTTTTAAACTTTTTTTTTAATGTGTACGAAGCATGGACGTGAGTGGAATGATCATGTGAGTGCATGCAAAGCAATAACAGCATGCCACTACTATACAGCATAGGAACATGTGCTAAAACCCCTCCCACTTATCTTCATCCAAATACGGAGCCGCCACATGGCACTTTTTTTTTTTTTTAAGTTTGCTTCTTTAGACGGCAGTGTTTTCCGTTCTCAAGTTTGTAGTCATCTGTTACGTTTGCATTATATTGCACGATCGAATTGGTCAAGCGTACGCAAATGACATAGACTTTTTCTGACCAAAGCCAAGGCACAGACCTCAAATGACAGCTGACGTGCCGTGTGCAATGGTCGTACGTTTCCCTAAAATCAGAACACTTGAATATGCTGGTGAAAGTTGTTTTTTCTATGCACTTTTTTCCACTACCTTCATAGGAGGCTTCTAATGCAAATCTAACGGCTTCAGCCCTTACAGCTACTTCTCTCGAAGCGAGAATATCTGTAAATGTGGAGTTTTAATTTGTTTAAAGGGGCTGAAATGGGATCAACCCTATTTTTGGTGAACGCTATGCCAAATCATCGAGCAAATGCTTTCTTTGTGCTCTTAGGACATATGATGACAAAGCGCAAATATTTTTAATGATCTTATTTATTTTTAATATATCAGAATCGAGATTAATGTGTATGACATGTTCTGAGTGAAACGATGCACTGTGTAAACTTGATTTCAAAATTTGGATCTGCAAGAGCCTCATGATTTCAGCAATAAGGAAATGCCCGTCGTGTTAAATGTGAAGGACTCGACATAGTCAGGTTACTGTTAGAAACACTGCATTAGAGTCAGTCATTAGATGCCAAATGTTTTCCCTGTGAATTGTTGTTCTCAATGCAATAGTATATACTTTTGTTTCAGTGTGCAAATAGAAATGTATGTAAAAATTTCAAGTAGTGTATGGTCATCTGTCTGTTTTGGGGGGCATTTTCTTATAGCCAAGATGTTTTCTTTTAGTCCGTTAAAAACTGAAAATTGCTTTCAGAGAATAAACTTGCCAAAAGAAAAAAAGAAGGCGGCAGACATTCATTAGAAAGCATTGGGGTATGATCTGCTTCCAAACCAACTGTTACTTTATTTCAGAATATTTTTCTGGTACATTTCTGTGCTCACTGAATGACTTAATTTCAATGCACACAGCCCATTTCTGCAATCAACTTTTTTTTGGCACCTGTTTGTGGTGCAAATGATAATTATGATTTTAAAGCATTTGAGAGGTTTTGGCCTCTTCACCGGTGCACATGTTGAGTTTTATGATGCTGTGTGTAATAACCTGTTTGATGAGGGGGGGAAAGCCAAGTCTGGCCAAAAACGAGCTATGAACCACAGCGCTACATTGCTACTTTCCTCCTGTTTTTATTCAACATGGTTCGTAATGCATCACATATTTCGTTGTCTGTTTATATTATTGAATCTGAATTAATTAAATAAATGGGGATTTGTAAAAATTAGCATTTGAGTGATTATTATTGTTTACTTCTATTGCATGAATATTATTTTTTTCATTTAATTAGGACTATTTGTGTTCGAAAATGAATGGTAGCTCAGGCCTGCTATCGTTAACCTCACACTCCAGCTTCCTGTGCTATAGTTGTACCCATAAGCTTGTAATCAGCTTAGTGTACAACTCCATACGCTCATTAACAGTCTTGTCAACTGGAAGTGCGCAGTCAGATTTAACCATGGTGATGGTCATGTGGAAAAGTGTGATTTTGGTGTGTGACGACATGACAGCTGCAGTCTAATTTTAATGCTTTAATGCCAGAAGTGGGTCAAAAATTGTTTGGCAAATATCCTGAACGTTTGAAGGAAGGTCTGCTTGTTTAAGCAACAAAGTGTAAGAGCTTGTGCTAATTTGTGAATAGATATAGCATGACCTGGAGTGTGCTTCCCATAAGAGTGGGCACGGCCATTTGTAAATTTTAAGGGTCTGGCTATTTTTATCTGTACAAAACAGCTTGTTTTGCTGCTTAATACTGCAAATTGATATGTCTTACCATATTATTTGAATGTATTATAAGTATGAGTATACTGCTTTGTAGTGCAAACAGTTTTACCATTTACTGCACAATGTTATTCTTCTTGTTATTTCCCTATAGCAGAAACTGCAAGTCTTACCCATTTGCTTGCTTCTCCATTGAAAAGAACGGTGGGTAAGCCATAACAACAATTAAGGGACAGTTAATCCCCCCAAAAAAGTATTGTTTACTCATCTTCATTTAATTCTAACCTTTATACTTTTCTTTCTTCTGTGGAACACAAAAGAAGACATTTTGAAGAAGAGATTTTTTTTTTTTGATGCAGTTCAGCATCCAGGACAAGAACTGTGATGTTTTATAATATTAAAAATTGTTAGTCTAATATATATAGTTATATCAATAGTGTGTGTGTGTGTGTGTATATATATATATATATATATATATATATATATATATATATATATATATAGTCACAGTTTAAATAGACCAATTTGATGTTTGCAAACAGTGAGGGTTTTTAGTGGGAGGAGCTTATCTGGTGGCAGAAAATGAGTTTTCAAGTAGCGGTCTATGGAAGTCATGGAATAAAAGGTAACTTTAAGATTTAAAAAAGGTAAATTTGAGATTATATTTTGAAATTTTGACTTTATTCTTGCTGATAATCATGAGTTCATATCCACACACTTCTGGAGTTTTTTCCTCAGAATTGACAAACTTTCTTTTGTTAAATTGAGTTATAAAGGTAAACATTATGTTACAGGTTTATATAGTATTTCATGCTGGAACTGTAGGGCTAATGTAATATCTCCCCTATGAACTGCATATGTGAATATTATGTAGACAAATTGTTTTATATCAAAGTTATGCTTTAAAAGCAGTGTTGGGCATGTTACTTTAAAAAAAGTAATTAGTTATAGTTACTTGTTACTTTTCACAAATAGTAACTGAGTTACATTTTCATAAAAGTAGCTAATTACCAGGGAAAGTAACTATTGTATTACTTTAATATCATGTTATTGGGGTTGCTTCAACCTGTAGACATGGAAAAACATCACGCTGCAACAACCCTCTAGGGTTGAGGACCGAATTGGTGTGGTCTGTCTCGTTTTTTCTGGATGACTAAAAACTAAAAATACTCTGTCATTTTTGATCGTACAGATAAGAATAAGGTATCGTTTGAAACTGCAAAGGGTCTGTTATAGTCTATAATAACAACAAAACAATGTACTTTTGTAGAATAAAGAAAATAAATGGGGTGCAAATGTCTACTTTTAAATGAAGTCATGTTGAAAACAAATATTCTCTGATAAAGTAATCCGTATGATACCAATGCGAGCTCCAGTTTTTCCCATCTAAACGCATTATCTCTAATGTAATCAAACCCATGAGCGGCTCCGCTTTTCAAATGTCAAACATCCACGTAAGACGCGCAGATATGTAGATAAACGCCCACATCACCACCGTAAATAAACGTGAACATTCATTAAGTTCATCTCGGCTACTTTTCGTTTCTGGAAGAAGACACAATGAGAAGAATAAGCAAGAATTTACCTCAGAAGAAGAACGCAATGCAATGCGATATGCAGTTTTGCAGGTCCTATGGCTAAGAGGGAGCCTGCTCGGATGAAAACCGCTTCAATGAGCTCAATTATAGTAACGCCGCATTTTATTGTCAGTAACGGGAACAGAATTTTAATGGGGGAGTAAACCTATGGACAAGACTTCCGTTTCATTAGCCGCTATAGGGAAATAACGAGAAGAATAACACTGTGCAGTAAACGGTTAAACTTTTTGAACTACAAACCAGTGTATTCATAATTAAGATAATACATTAAAATAATATGGTAAGACACATCAATTTGCAATATCAAGCAGCAAAACGAGCTGTTTTTGTACAGCTAAAATTAGCTGGACCGGAAGTCAGACCCATAAAATTTACAAATGGACGCGCAAAAATAAGGTTGATACAAGACCGTTAAACCTAGAACAATTTAGATAAACTCATTAACTACACAAAAACTTGTTTACGTAATGCGTACACACTTTGCAAACCAGGTCCTGTTTTATGGGGGTGATTACATTATAAGAAGCTGCAATAATACTCTTTTAGAAAAATACATTAACATAAAATGATTAAAAAAGGCTTTTTGGTCAAAAAAGGTTTCTGACCCATGATTTAGTATAGGGAATATGTTAACATTTGGTTTGCAGGTATCCACGTAATTTTCACGTCATCCAGTGACAGAACTCAGGGCGTGTGTTGAGTGCACTTAGATTTTGTTTTAGGTGTCTTATGTCATCGGCGCCAGCTCAGGCTCATGGGCCGGTTGATTCGCTAGCTTTTGAGCCACACACACCAGCTGCTCTGTCTCCTCTTGCCAGTCCATCCCACTTTCTGCTCAAGTTACCAGAGATAACACAACACAGAGGAATCTGTGCTCCTACCCTTCTCTCACTTGGCCCTGGGCCCCTGTGATAGAGCCTGGGGACTTTTAGTGATACCAGGGGGTGTGCAGTTTGGACAGTAACCCAAGCCAGTACAAACACAGCCCAAATATATCCACAGCCACTCTGCGGTTGGGGATTGAGCAGGCATCTGGATGAAGACTGGCGCTAGAGTAAAGACCAAAGAATAACAGACGGAAAGAAAGTTTATGATCTTTGTTTTATAGACTGAAAGGTGTCCAAAACACAGTTTGGGATGAACTTCAGTTTGGGCTTCAAACCAGCGATGGGAGACTCAAGTTCAGTGGAGAACTTAGAGAAGCAGCTCATTTGTCCCATCTGTCTGGAGATATTCACCAAGCCTGTGGTCATCTTACCCTGCCAGCATAATCTCTGCAGGAAGTGTGCCAATGATGTTTACCAGGTATTGCTTCATTCCTTATATAGTGTGGTAGTGTCCTGTTTTTAAGGTTGAAGTATTATTCTCTCTGTAGCATCCAGAAACTTCATTAACATAGAACTTTTGGGTTTATAGTCCTAAAACCTGGAAGATATTCAACATTTTCAAGCCATCCATTCCCTCTGGAATTCCTAATGGGTTTTTGGAATAGTGGTTTTGAATCAACATAAAAGTCTGTTTTCGCAACTGAAAAAGACAAAAAACTTAAAGGTTATTGTGACTTTCAAATTCTGACAATTTTGACTTTTTTTTTTTCTGTTTCTGTTTTTCCTCAGAATTGCATGATACAAACTCAGTTCTGACTTTAGAATTGTGAGATATAAACTTGCAATTCTAAGAAATTAAGTCAGAATTGCATGATTAAACTTGCAATTGTGAATTATAAAGTCGGAATTGTGAGATACAAACTCACTATTCTGACTTTTTTTCTCAATTGCATGATATAAACTTTGTATCTTGCAATTCTGACCTTTGTCTCGTAATTGTGTTTGAATTTTGCAATTCAGACTTTTTTCTTAAAATGTATTTGTACCTCACAATTCTGACTTTTTGTCATGAAATTCATGAAAATTTTTTTCAGAATCATGAGATAAACTTGCAACTGCAAGTTATAAAGTCAGAATTCTGAGATATAAACTCCCAGTTCTGAAAAATGAAGTCAGAATTGTGATTAAACTCGCAATTGTGAGTTAAGTCAGAATTGCAAGATACAAAGTCACAATTATGACTTTTTTTCTCAGAACTGCGTGATACAAACTCAGTTGTGAGAAATAAACTTTGTATTTCGCCAGTCAGACTTTTCTTGCAATTCTGACTCTTTTTTTCTCGCAATTGTGAGTTTGTATCTTGCAATTCTGCCTTTTTTTCTCACAATTGTGAGTTTGTATCTTGCAATTCGTTTTTCATGGAATTCTGACCTTTTTTTCAGAATTGTGAGATATAACCTCGCAATTGCGAGTTATAAAGTCAAATTTTTGGGGGAAAGACTGTTCTTAGAATTGCAAGTTTATATCTCACAATTCTGACAGTAACTTACAATTGTGTGTTATAAATTCAGAATTGTGAGATACAAACCCCACAATTATGACTTTTTTTTCTTAGAAATGCATGATATAAACTCACAATTGAGAGATATAGTTTTTATATTGCAATTTCGACTTTTTTTTGCAAATGCGAGTTTGTATCTCGCAATTCAGACTTTTTTACTCGCAACTAAGTTTGTATATCACAATTCTGACTTTTTTCACAGAATTCTGACCTTTTTTTCAGAATTGTGAGATACAATTTGCAATTGTGAGTTATAAAGTCCAATTATGTGGGGAAAAGACTTAAAATTGTTCTTAGAAATGCAAGTTTATATCTCACAGTTCTGACAAAAACTCACAATTGCGTGTTATAAAGTCAGAGTTGCAAGATTTTGAGAAATTTTGAGAAACATTTTGAGAAAAATAAGTCTCAATTTTATAGCGAGTTTATATCTTTTAATTATGAGGGAAAAAAAGGTCAGAATTGTAAGATAGATAGTCACAATGGCCTTTTTTATTTTTTATTCAGTAGCGAAAATAGGCTTCCATAGATTTATGAGTAAAAACTTTTTGTGGCTAAAATACTGCAACATATATGACCTTAGATATCAGCCTAAGTTTAAATAGGTTATAACAAATACAGCTACTATAACAAACTACAGCTTCCAAGGATGTTAGTGTAAGTTGTTATGAATTAGGCAACTGCTGTAGTCCTCATAACTTATTAGCATCTGGTTCTAAAGTGATAAGACTAAAATTACAGCCGTGATGATATTGAGAACAGTAGGACTGCAAGTTAATAATAATAATATAACCTACATTTAGACTGACCTTGTCTATTTTCGCTCCGCTGAGTAAATACTTACAAAAAAATCAACCACACATCCGAGCAAAAGCGCCGTTTCGAACAAAGGAATCACGTCGGTGAATAATGATTCAACAATGACTCATAGAGTGTCGTTCCTGAATGAATCTTTGCTTTTGAGCGAATCGGTTGAGGGAATAATTCATGATTCACTCAGTCGTCGACACCTTGTGGCAAATTGATGGATTCTGTAGAAAGGGCAAATTAAAATGCCCACATCTAACGCTGGTTTGGAATAAACAATCACAGACAAGAATAGAGTGTTTTCTGTGACAAGTGAGTGATACAGACAGCGACATGAAACGCCACACAGCCAATCAAATTCGACGACCTAACTGTTGACGCTATTTTGACGCAACGACGGTTTTGGTAATAGTTGTGTGTTGTGTAGTGAATTCGGACTTTAATTTGAGTTTATTAAACAGTATTCCTCAACCTAATTTACTTTGAAAGTCATTTTATGAGTTGAATTCTGAATTGTGAGAATGAAACAAGACCTTTGAGGCCCACAGCAACTGTCAAATAGAGATTAATGATCCATTTAGCCTTTCTTATTCGTGCCAAATCTCGTTTACCTTTCTCCTCAGAGGTTTTAGTCTAGTCATCTCATTATCAGGAAGAGGTTCAGCTTTCAGTGGAGCCATTAGTGTTCCTTCTGAGCGGAGTAGGTGCCGTTGGGCCAGACTTTAACATGATTGACTGCTGCTATCCATCCATAGTAAATCTCATCTTTTACTTTGAACAATTACCCAAAGATAACTGACGGACAAATTACAGATTGCTGGGCAAAGGTGTCCATTCATTCTCCCATTAATTGACCACAAGTATGTGCTTTTAATAGCAGGTCTGCTCTTTTCTGAAGTCCTGGTTTCTTTATTACATAAAATGGAAGTTTATGAAACTGTTTTGAAGTTTTTTCTATGAAAAAATTTTGATTAACTAACACAACTAACTTCATCTTTTATCTTTCATTGGTTCAGGCCTCCAACCCTCTTTGGCAAAACCGGGGTCCCGTGTCTACAGGGGGACGTTTCCGCTGCCCATCTTGTCGTCATGAGGTGGTATTGGACCGGCACGGTGTATATGGCCTTCAGAGGAACCTGCTAGTGGAAAACATCATTGATATCTACAAATCAGAGACTACCAGGTTAGTTTCAAGTTGGATGCAACTCCAAAGTGCTGTTTTTCTGGATCTGTTTCACACACCAACACCAAGCATTTCTGTTCTGGAAGCACTGATATGAATGAAAGCTATTTGTTGTACATACTTCAAAGCAGTCTTCTCCATATAGAGATCCAGCAAAGCCTCAAGCGGTGTGGCAAAAATACACTGTATGCCAACAAATTTTAATTGTGTTTCAGAAGTCTTGTGACACACCACTACCCGACACTTGTTCTGTTTCATCAATGAGGCTTAAACCCTGTGTAGTGACACAAATATGCGATTTACCCGCGTGTGGGAGACTTTCTGCCACGTCACGTAAACGCAACAGAGACATGGGACCTGAGGCTCTGGTGACTGCTCCAATCCATTGCCAAAACACTAAATATAACTAGGACGCTTTATCCCTTTGGCAATAAACAATGTGTCATGAGACCTCCTGTGAAAAATATGCGTAATTGGGTATAATAAGATAAGATAGACTTTGAGGTCTTTTGTAACAAACGTTCAGGTGCTTATCATGAATATGTAATGTAACATGCTATTAGTGTCTTTGAAAAAAAGCAGGTCACCTGAATGTAGAGGTTGTTTCAAAGACAAAAGATCAAGTGTCTGCGTAAAATTTAAAAATGATTTAAATTAAACATGACTATATTTCTTACCTTCTGCTGAACATTTTTTTAAAGAAAAACAGTTTGTCTTTGCAATCTTTCATTTAAAGAAGTTAAACAACCCTTTCTTTCTTTTTTTCTTTCTTTCTTTAATTTTTGATCTCAACTAAGTCAGATTTGATCTTGTTTTAAGTATAATTCTTATCAAATTTATGTTAATAGAGTTTTATGTTTTTAAAAAAAGAGTAAAAAATACTAGTGGATATAAAAAAAATATATCTTATGCTATTTTAAGTAAATGGTTTTGTTTTATAATCATGATTAATTAAAAACAAGACAAAAATGCTAATTTCACAAATATTACTGTAATCCGGCTGCATTCTAGTATCAAAATTTCCACGTTTTTTGTGTCCAGCTAATTAATTCCCTTCATTAATTCATTTATTTATTTATTTATTTATTTAATATCTAATATCTAATATTTATTATAGGATGAAGAATTCTAAGTCAAATTTATATTTAGGTAACTAAAAAATATAACTGTAGTTTTATGTGTAGTTTTGTTTATATATTTACAGTATGTCATTTTATAAATTTACGTTAAAATATTGTGCTGGATATTTTGTGGTGGTGTATCATTAAAACCACATTGTGATTGTTTTAAAAATTGTTTTATGGTGTTTTATGGTGTTTTCATATTTTTAGGGAAATACACTACCAGTCAAAAGTTTTTGAACAGTAAGATTTTTAATGTTTTTTTTAATGGTATTTCAAGGAGATTTCTCAATTTGTAGACATAATCTTATTAAAATATGCCCTATAATTTGAACATTTATGTTTTGTGGTCACTTACAAAATGACGAATGTAAAGGCAAAATGTATATCTAGATTTGTAACCTATATTTAGGATCACTATCCACCTTAAATACCGTTTTATATATTACGGTCCTATCAGCAGACATCCACTGGATGGCAGTCTTTCATAAACTTTGTCTTTGTTTTGAACTGGCCTGCTGCCTGCACACTGCACATACAAACCATCTCTCTCCTTTCCACTTGACAAGACAGATCAAGACAGATGCTTGTTGAAAAGGTCTGTGTGAGTAATGTGCTCATTTTAGGACAGAATATCATATTAGTTGCATCAATCACTTTTAAAAGCAGCACCTGCTGCAAATGCCTTTAACATCAAATTTTCGCATCAGCTCCTATTATAGTAATTCACCTCAGGGGAAGTGATATTGTACCTCTTCTGTCACAAAGAAAGAATGCTTGTTGTATGTAGTTTATCACTGCATACACATTTAGACAGGTATAAGAATCAATGTCATTCGCTGTTCTGAACTGAATTTAGAATGTCTTTTAAGAATCTAATTTTTATGTAGCAAACAGGATGCAGAATTCCAATTCAAATTTAGGTAACTAAAATATAACTGTAGTTTTATATGTAGTTTTAGAAGAGACCCTTATTTATTTTTATAAAGTTACGTTAAAATACTGTGCTGGACATTTTGTGGTGGTGTAAAATTAAAGCCACATTTTGGTTGCTTTAAAAAAATGTTATGGTATTTTACTATTTAAAATAACTGTTTTCTATTTGAATATATTATAAAATGTAATTTATTCCTGTGATCAAAGCTACATTTTCAGCATCATTACTCCAGTCTTCACTGTTATGTAAAATAATCATTTATTTAAAATTATTCTTCAGAAATCATTCTAATATGCTGATTTGCTGTTTAAGAAACATTTATTGTTGTTATTATTATTATTATTATTATTGTTGTTATCAATATTTAAAACAGTTGAGTAAATTCTTTTTTTGGTAAAGAAATTATAGAAATTAATACTTTTATTTAGCAGGGATGCTTCAGATTGATCAAAAGTGATGATAAAGACATTTATGATGTTACAAAAGATTACTATTTCAGATAAATGCTGTTCTTCTGTACTTTCTATTTATCAAAGAAACCTGAAAGAATTCTACTCTGCTGTTTTCATTATAATAATAATAAAAATGTTTTTGAGAAGCTGATCAGAATGATTTCTGAAGAATCATGTGACTGGAGTAATGATGCTAAAAATTCAGCTTTGAAATCAGGAATAAAATACATTTTAAAATATATTCAAATAGAAAACAGCTATTTTAAATAGTAAAAATATTTCACAACGTTACTGTTTTTGCTGTACTTGGGATCAAATAAATGCAGGCTTGGTGAGCAGTAGAGTCTTCTTTAAAAAAAAAAAACATTAAAAATCTTACTGTTCAAAAACATTTGACTGGTAGTGTGTACTGTATTAGTCAAGAAAAGTTAATTTTTTTTTGTTTATACTGTGTATTTAAAAGTCAGTCTCAGCTGCAAAAAAAAAGGTTTTGTTTGAAGCTGTAATTGCTCAGAAAAAAACAGACAATTAGGTTTTCACATATTATTATGTTTTAATTATTATAATTGCTATTTCCTCTGGAGAAACATCTTGTCAGAGCCTTGCTAAAGGGCACAGTTATGATAGTTCAAATTTGCAATGTTTTATTTACCAATGCATCACTCTACAGGCCACTCCTGCCCAAAACAGAGCAACAGCAGCTGATGTGTGAACAACACGAAGAGGAGAAGATCAACATCTACTGCCTCACCTGTGAGACACCAACATGCTCCATGTGCAAAGTGTTCGGGGCTCACAAGGACTGTGATGTGGCCCCGCTGCCAGACATCTACAAGAGACAGAAGGTAGAGGATTTGTATACAGTTTCTTCATCAAACAGCTAATCTTTTTTGTTGTTCAGCTTTGTTTGTTGTGTTGTAAATGACCTCAAAAAAAAATCACAGGCTGCTATGATGCTGTGAACCAGACAGATGTGTGTACAACACGCTGCCCAGCAGGTTTCACACATTGCAAGAGGCTCGATCTCACCTAACTTCTCTAGCATCAACACCCACCCACATGTGAACACATACACAGACCACCAGCAGTCCTGGCTCCTGCCTCAGCCAACAGCTGCCTTATCTAGACTGCCCTAACTTTTTCCATTTTTCCTGCCTCTACAGCAGTTTGTCTAACAAACAAGCTTTTTCCATTTTCGAAAGAGATTAATCATGTAAATTAATCCAAGTCAAGTTTAAAGGAATAGTTTATCCAGAAATGAAAATGTACTCATCCTCCGGCCATCCAGTATGTAAATGAGATTGTTTCTTCATAAGAACAGATTTAGAGCAATTTAGCATTATTATTTGCTCACCAATGCATCCTCTGCAGTGAATGGGTGCCACCAGAATTAGAGTCCAGACAGCTGATAAACGCATCACAAGTAATCCACACGACTCCAGTCCGTCAATAACTTGTAAAACTGTGTGTTTGTAAGGAACAAGTCCATTATTAAGATATTTTTATCTTAAAACCATTGCTTCTGGCTAAATATGAATCTTCTCTCCGTAATATTGCTTTTTCCAGTGAAAAACGAATCGCATCTGAATCAGGCAAGAAATATACACGTCTAAGTGTCTAAAACGTTTCTAAACAAATATATCAGTGGATTTTGATTTAAGAAGATGGCAGGGGATGATTTTTTTTAACTGGAGGATGCATTATTGCATTATTTTGGATTATAAACTAGTATTTGATACAGCAGTGATGGTTAAAAATTGAAACGCCTTGATGGATTTGTTTCATACAAAGATTCAGCTTTTTGCTTTATGAGACTTTAACCGATAGACTGGAGTCGTGTTTTTATCAGCGCTTTAAACTCTCATTCTGACAGCACCCATTCACTACAGAGGATCCATTGGTGAGTAAGTGATATAATGCTAAATTTTCCAAACCTGTTCTGATGAGGAAACAAAATGATTTACATCTTGGATAGCCCAAGGTTTAGTAAATTTTTTGCAGATTTGTATTTTGGGTGAACTACACAACCAATTTTTAAATAGTAGGATTTTTAATGTTTTTTAAAGAAGTCTCTTCTGCTCACCAAGCCTGCATTTATTTGATCCAAAGTACAGCAAAAAGTCAAATTTTAAAATATTTAAACCATTTAAAATAACTGCTTTCTATTTGAATATATTTTAAAATGTTATTCATTCTTGTGATCAAATTTTAAATTTAAAATTTAATTTTTGATGCTTTAAATCGATCAAAAGTGATGAAAAAGACATTTGTTACAAAAGATATCTATTTCAGATAACTGCTGTTCTTCTGAACTTTTTATTCATCAATGAAACCTAAAAAGCTTTTAAAGAGTTAACTCAGCTGTTAACATTAACATAATAATAATAATAATAATTATAATAAATGTTTTTTTGAGCAGCAAATCAGAATATTAGAATGATTTCTGAAGGATCATGTGACTGGAGTAATGATGCTAAAACTTCAGCTTTGAAATCACAGGATTTAATTACATTTTAAAATATATTCAAATAGACAGTTATAAACTGTTATTTTAAATAGGAAAAATATTTCTAAATTGTCCTGTTTTTGCTGTACTTTGGATCAAATAAATGCAGGCTTGGTGAGAAGAAGAGACTTCTTTAAAAAACATTAAAAGTCTTACTGTTCAAAAACTTTTGAATGGTGGTGTACTCCTATTAAAGAGCCCTCTCACCTATTTAGAAATCCAAATCAATCACTTTGAAAACTATAGTAATAACACACTTACAACAAACTACACAATTTGAGGTGTCGTTCATATTTGTGGCACAAATGATCCAGAGCTACAAAAAGGTTTTGTTCACATCACTAACCCAAGTGTAAGCAATTGCAGTGAGGTTTAGCAAGCACCAGTAATTGCACGTCACAGAACAGACAATACTTCTTAAAATAGATACTTACACTGAAGAATACAGACCAATTGAAATTAACAGGACAAATGTGTTTCTTGACGCGCGCAAACATGCAGCATCACAGCAATTTCTTTCCACTTTCCTATGCATTCTTGACCTGCATGGTATTGAGGTCTTGACCTACTGCACCTCTTGTGGTATGTCTAGTAATGAAGGTCTTCGTACCAGGGTGCAACTGGCCCTGAGAAATGAGTCACTCCTCCCTGTTGTGTTTGAGTCATAGCAGCTTCTTCTGGTCTTGACTTTTTTTTGTCTCTCATTTTTGTCCTCCGTAAGTGCATGCTCTCAGCTCGATCGCTCCCTTCAGCAGCTACCAGATGAACAATGACTAAACCTACCAGCCTTTCCCAATAGAAAACCATGTGCATGGTGGACACCATATGTTGATATGTTATTTGCAATGTTCCTATGCTAAAGGTCAGTTCTCATAGGTTCTTACAGTTCTGTGGCTCTTGGTTTTAAGGTACTGTAACTGAATAATGTAACGCTTCAGGGTCGTAGGGTGTTTAATGCCCAAACCGGCTCTCGAAGTGCCATAATTTCTGCCAGGTGGCTATGATGACATTTTCTCTTTTAGTCATGGCCCACTATAAACAGTGAATCACTCATTTCAAATGCAAATTGGCAAAGTTTGATCAGTCATGACTGGTAACATTCTTACAATCTCAGCCTTTAGTTCACATGCTGTTCTCTTGTTTGTAAGTGTGGTTCTCACAAGCTGCATAGCCAAGTCTGACATGGCTTTCTTGTGAAAGATGACACGTTGAGCGCATTGGTCATGTGTTTTCTTTCTTTTCTTTTTTATGAGGTCCTGTCACAATTAGTTATATTCGGCTCTGTTTTGTCTCAGACAGAGCTAAGTGATGCCATAGCCATCTTGGTGGCCGGAAATGACAGGACACAGGCCCTGATATCACAGATGGAGGATATTTGTAGGACTGTAAAGGTGAGAAATGTTACAGTAAACCACAACAATTATGATATAGTTTGAAAGGACTGGGTGATATATTGAATATTTATAATATATTCATTATGATTTACTTACTCCATTAAACATTTTGAATCTTACTATCTGCAGTGGCTGTCAGGTTACAATGATGGATCCTTTGATTCACAATTGTTAGCCATTGCAGATCAAATACATAGACTAAATCAAAATTTATATCAAATGTAGTCGTCAAGTCATTGATTTTAAGTTTTACACAGCTGTAGCTAATCCAAAGTGCTTTACAGTATAATACATCCATACATACTGTACATCTAAAACACAACTAGAAGATAAGTTTAGGGTCAGTAAGTTTTTTTTTTTGTTTGTTTTTAAAGAAATGTACCTTTTATTCAACAAAGATGCATTAAATAGATCAAAGGTGATAGTAAAGACATAATGTTTAAAAAGTATTTAAAATATTTCAAATAAATGCTACTCTTGAACATTCTATTCATTCTTTCTAAAAAAAAATAATAATAAAAATCTGTTTGTATGTGTGTGTGTATTCAATTTTACCCAGACTTTGCCAGTGATGATAAACTACTATTTTTAGAAATTGTAAATATTTTAAATAGTTAATAGATAGTTCACCCAAAAATGAAAATTCTGTCATTAATTACTCACCCTGATGTCGTTCCAAACTAGAAAGACCTTCATTCATCTTTAGAACACTAAATTAAGATATTTCTGATGAGATCCAAGAGCTTTCTGACCGCAAAATGCACATTCATACAACACCAAAGAGAAGAAATTGTTGAAAAAATTTGTTATTTTTCTTTTCTTTGCGTGCAAAAAGTATTCTTGTAGCTTTATAAAATTACGGTTGAACCACTGATGACACATGGACTATTTTCACAATGTGCTTACTACCTTTCTGGGCCTTGAACGTGTCAGTTGCGTTACTATGCAGGGTCAGAAAGCTCTTGGATTTCATCAGAAATATCTTAATTTGTGTCCCGTTTACAGGTTTGGAACGACATGAGGGTGAGTAATTAATGGCAGAATTTTCATCTCTTTAAAAATATTGAAATATATTTTAGAAACTATTGATGGTTTAAATGTTATTCGTAATTCAAACTTTGCTTGTAATCTTTTGTAGGAAAATAGTCACCGTCAGATGCAGTACATCTCTGATAAGTTTGATGAACTTTACGCCATCCTAGAAGAGCGTAAAAGGGACCTAATAGAGACTGTCGGCTGTGAGCAGGACCAAAAACTGGGCCATGTCCGCTCCCTCATCCGTCGACACGGAGACCACTTAGAGATGTCTGTCAAACTTGTGGAGACAGCCATACAGTCCATGGAAGAACCTCAGATGGCTGTTTTCCTGCAGGTACTGCAAGTACCACAGTTGATTTTTCTGATTTATTTTTTGCTAGGGTGGTTACTACACTTTTAAAAATAAAGATTCCAAAATGTTTTTTGGACCAGTGCCATAGAATAAGCTTTTTAATAATCTAAAAAAGCTTTTCCTTCTATAAAGAACATTTTGTCCAATGTACACTACCAGTAAAAAGTTTCTGAACAGTGAGATTTTGAATGTTTTTTTTAAAGAAGTCTCTTCTGCTCACCAAGCCTGCATTTATTTGACTCAAAATACAGCAAAAGCAGTAATATAGTGAAATATTTTGTTTTATATTTGAATATATTTTAAAATGTAATTTATTCCTGTGATCAAAACTAAATTTTCAGCATCATTACTCCAGTCTTCAGTGTCACATGATCCTTCAGAAATAATTCTAATATGCTGATTTGCTGATCAAGAAACACACTATTATTATTATTATTATTATTATTATTATTATTATTATCAATATTTAAAACTGTTAAGTACTTTTTTCAGGATTCATTGATGAGTAGAAAGATCCAAAGATTCTACTCAGCTGTTTTCAACATAATAATAATAATAATAGTAATAATAATAAATGTTTTTTGAGTCACAAATCAGAATATTAGAAAGATTTCTGAATGATCATGTGACTGAAGTAATGACAGATATTTAAAATTCTTTTTTTGTAATAATGTAATAATAATTTTAAAATGTAATAAAATTACATTTGAAATTACATTTTAAAATGTATTAAAATACAAAACTGTTATTTCAAATAGTAAAAATATTTCAAAATGTTACTGTTTTTGCTGTACTTTAGGTCAAATAAATGCAGGCTTCATGAGCAGAAGAGACTTCTGTAAAAAAACAAAAAATTTTACAGTAGTTTATGAAGCCTCTATAATTTTCTGATCTTTAAATATGTTTTGGCACCCCATTTTTTTAAAAAATACCATTTTATAAAAAGCCAAGCAAAAACCCCAGTCCAATCACTAAATAGCACACCTTTCCTTAAAGGAATAGTTCACCCAAAAATGAAAATTCTGCCATTAATTATTCACCCTCATGTTGTTCCAAACCCGTAAGACATTCATCTTCGAAACACAAATAAAGATATTTTTAATGAAATCCGACAGCTTTCTGACCCTGCATAGACAGCAACACAACTGACACGTTCCAGGCCCAGAAAGGTAGTAAGGACGTTGTTTAAATGGTCCATGTGACATCAGTGGTTCAGAACAAAAAATAACAATTTTATTCAACAACTTCTTCACTTCTATGATCAGAAAGCTCTCAGATTTCATCAAAAATATCTTAATTTGTGTTCCAAAGATGAATGAAGGTCTTACAGGTTTGGAATGATATGAGGGTGAGTAATTGATGACAGAATTATCATTTTTGGGTGAACTATCCCAACAGATGTGGTTGGTTTAGGTATGGTTCATATCTGAATAGTACACCAAAGTTGAGCGCTTTAAAGTAGCATCGAAGTAGTTTGGAAAGCTAGAGACACTATTACCATGTCTCAAATGGTCACTTTGTACGCCTAACTCTGGCATCAGTGATCAATGGCGGTACAGGTGCTTGTGAACATCTGACATGGTCTTATTGAGCTGTGTGGACCTAATGCTGCAACACCTCACCGGGGATGCTGGCGGCAAAGCTGGTTGCTTTTAGAGCTCCCCAGAGATGCTTGATGCAAATGATCCAGCCTTTGCATATGCTGTTTGCTGATTGACACTGTGTCTGTTGCTACATTTCAAGCATTCTTTAATGACAAGGCCCAGGGGGGGGCTGACATTGATTAGCAGAACCTATCACAGCTGGAGACCCCTGTCCTTTAACTGGTGGCTCAAACGGTCAATACTTCACCACGGCTGAGATCCGTGGTTCACGGAAAGAGACTTTAAACGAAGGTGATGGAGAGGTGTAATTGTTTTTTGAAACAGCTTTCACTATAAAGTGGCAGCCTCAGGTGCAGCACTGCTCTTTTTTACCTAGCACTTCTCAGTGTCAAAGTAGACTGCATAACAAGTGCCTGTGATTTAGTATGTGCTCGTTGTGTACGCAGTGATGAAGAGGATTGCAGGTTTTATGTTTTAATCTTCTGCTGTACCCTCTAGTCCTAAAACGAGTGTTCTTTGCTGTGTTCACAGAGCGCAAAGGAAGTGTTCAAGAAGTAAGTCAGCTGTGAGTGATGTGTTCAGGAGTGTCTTAAAGGGATAGTTCACCCAAAAATCATTTTCTCACCCTCATGTTATTCCAAGCTCATGTGATTTTCTTACTCTTTTTCTTAATGACAGAATTATTTATTTTTAGGTGAACTGTCCCTTTAAACTAACCATATTCAGCATGTGTGCTTCATCAATAACTGATGCCTCCTTAAGACTAACAATCATGATTAACAACCTCACAGGCAATGACTCAACCAGCCTCCCACCCCAACAACCCACTGTATAATGCATTGGTTCGTATCTTTCGTCTGCCTCAATATTGTGGGAGAGATTCTGTACTGTATGTTTTGAAATCGCTTATATTTCTATTTGTGACCCTGAACCACAAAACCAGTCTTAAGTAGCATGGGTGTATTTGTAGCCAAAAAATACATTGTATGGTTCAAAAATATCAATTTTTCTTTTATGCCAAAAATCATTAGAATATTAAATACAGATAATGTTCCATACAGATATTCTGTACATTTCCTACCATAAATATATCAAAACTTAATTTTTTATTGGTAAAATGCATTGCTAAGAACTTCATCAACTTTAAAGACGATTTTTTCAATATTGTACTTTTTTTTGCACCCTCACATTCCAGATTTTCAAATAGTTGTATTTTGGTCAAATATTGTCGTATCCTAACAAACCATACATCAACAGCTTTCAGATGATATATAAATCTGAATTTTAAAAAGTTTAAATTCTAGCATCACATTAATTTATTTTCTGCTGACTTCTAAATTTAATTGAGCTCCAAGTGCTTAATATGTAGACTCATTGAGCATATTTTCTGAAAAAAATTATAATTTTGTGAATATTTTCATAATTTCCATTCAAAAGTTTGGGGTCGTAAGAAATTTTTGAAAGACTTCTCTAATGCGCAACTTGCTGCATTTTTTGATAAAAAAAAAAATAAAATATATAACAGTAATGTTGTGGAATATTATTACAATTTAAAATGACTGTTTTAATGGATTTTTTTGTACTTTCGGTTTTAATATAGAATTTTTTTTTTTATGATTATGATGAATGCAAAGTTTCTTTTGTAACATAAATGTCTTTACTGTCACTTTTGATCCATCTAATTCATCCTCACTGAATAAAAATATTAATTTCTAAAAACCAATAAAATAAAATAAAATATATAAAATAAAAAATATAAAATAAAATATATAAAATAAAATAAAGAATAAAAATATACAAGCTATATACTTAAGCAAATGCAAGTTTTTAGACAAACATGTTGCCTCCAAGAAGTTACACTTTCTTGTTTGTAGAATGAAACTTTATGCAGTGTGTGCACTAACGTATGCATCAGCATTCATCACGTTTTTCCCCAAAACCTCTAACTGTTTAGAAAAATGCTTACGCTCACAACACTGTCTAGCTGTGTCTTATGTTTCATGCTTCCCTCCACCTGCGGAGACGTCGCATGGTTTCTCGAGCACCTGCGTCACGAGTAGCCGCGGGGAGACGGAGGAACGGGAACTAACGCTATCCGTCACTTTTATATTTGTCCGAGTTCCGCCGTGACTTCACCGCTCTGTCCTTGACAGGATCACAGACACTGCCAAGGCTTCCAACATTGAGCGGATGGAAGCAGGCTACGAGAGCATGGCCCACTTCATCATCAACACGGAGGATGTGGCCGACATGCTGAGAGGCATCGACTTCCAAACAGGTAACGGCTTCACAGCTATGACGACATCATCTTTGTCACATATACAGTGATGTCTATTTGTGTCTGCAAGTTGATGTTGCATTGTGATATATTTAGAAAATGAAGCTTTTGTTGCAGGTGAAGATGGGGAAGACAGCGGTGATGAAGCCCCTGAAGACCTGACCACCTCACCTGGTCAGGCTGGTGATTCAGGAAGACGCTTATAACTTATTTTTAAACCCAAGGTTAGTTTCAAAGATGAAATCATGTGGCCTTAAAGGAACAGTTCACCCAAAAATGACTATTCATGTACTCACCCTAATGTTTCAATCTGTGTGACGTTTTTTTTTCTTTCAAACAACATCTAAAAAAAAATCTGTATCTATCTATACATCTATCTATCTATGTGTATATGTGTATATATATATATATATATATATATATATATATATATATATATATATATATATATATATATATATATATATATATATACTCCTTCAGGTCCCACAAATTCTAAGGTTCAAACACTCACATCTGATACTCCAGAAAGAAACTCAATGCATTAAGAGCCACGGGGTAAAAACTTTGAATTTGAAGATCAGGATAAATTTAACTTAATTTGTCTGGGAAACTTTTCAACAATGTACATATCTTCATTCTGTTCAAACGTTTTCACCCCCAGTTCTTAATGCATTGTTTTTCCTTCCAGTTCCTTCCAGAAGTGAACCTTCTGTAATAGTTGCATATGAGTCCCTCACTTGTCCTCAGTGTGAAAAGATGGATCTCAAAATCATACAGTCATTGTTGGAAAGTGTTCAAATACACAAAAATGCTGAAAAACCAAAGAATTTGTGGGACGCGAAAGATTTTTCTGAAGAACAGGAGGCAGTTTAACTGTTCAGGACAAACAAGGGACTCATAAACAACTATCACAAAACAAAAAAAAACACAGCTCTGGATCATTCAGGTAACAACATAGTATTAAGAATCAAGTGTATTTAAACTTTTGAACAATGTAATTTTTATAAATTCAACTATTATTTTGTCTTGTGGACTATATGTAAACATCTTTTATGTGAAACATCTTATTCAGGTCAGTACTAAATAAAAAATCCATTCATTTTGTATGATCCCTCTTATTTTGGTAAAATAATTAACATTTTGCAGATTCTGCAAGGTGTATGTAAACTTTTGACCTCAACTGTACGATGCATAAAAGCCTGATGTATCAAATACGATACTTAACAAAACTCAGAATGCATTAAAATACTGTTTCATTTCAAAAAGTTCGATTATTTTGTATTTTAGACTTTACAGGGTTAAAGTGTTTCTCTCCTCTATTGGTGTGACTCTGCCAGATCATGCAGACGCCCCATCCTGATGACAAGATGATTCTTGGCAACATTGACGCTCATTGTGTTGAGTACACTCGTCATCCCCCGACAAACCCTATTAAATATTCGCTGACTAAAGCCTCTGTAAGGCCGCCATGAACACTTGGATTTGGTTTATTCTCTTTTATAGACATAAAATACTTTGGACACACTGCATGGGGACACTTAAAGGAGAAGTTCACTTCCAGAACCAAAATTTACAGATAATGTACTTTCCCCTTGTCATCCAAGATCTTTATGTCTTTCTTTCTTCAGTCGTAAAGAAATTGTTTTTTGAGGAAAACATTTCAGGATTTTTCCCCATATAATGGACTGATATGGTGCCCCAAATTTGAACTTTCAAAATGCAGTTTAAATGTGGCTTCAAAACGATCCCAAATGCAGTTGTAAAGATCCCAGCCGAGGAAGAAGGGTCTTATCTAGCGAAACAATTGGTTATTTTCATTAAAAAAATACAATTTAAATACTTTTTAACCTCAAACGCTTGTCTTGTCTTGCTCTTCCTAAACTCTGTGTATTCTGGTTCAAGACAGTTAGGGTATGTCGAAAAACTCCTGTCGTATTTTCTCCCTCAACTTCAAAAATAATTTCAAAATCATCCTACATCGCTGCAGAAGTACCAGCCCTGTCTTTGCAAAGTGAACATGCAAAGAAGATCAAACACCCTTAACAAAAAAGGTAAAACAGCGATATAGGACGATTTTGAAGTTGAGGGAGAACATGAGATGGGAGTTTTTCGACATACACTAACTGTCATGAACAGCAAAGAGTTCAGGCAAAGCAAGACAAGATGAGCATTTAACATTAAAAAGTATATAAATTGTATTTTTTAATGAAAATAACTGATCGTTTTGCTATGTAAAACCCTTCTTCCTCGGCTGGGATCATTTACAACCGCATTTGGGATCGTTTGAAGCCGCATTTAAACTGCGTTTTGGAAGTTCAAACTTGGGGCACCGTTGACGTCCGCTTTATGAAGAAAAATCCTAAATCCTAAAATGTCGTCCTCAAAAAACAATTTCTTTACGACTGAAGAAAGAAAGACATGAATATCTTTGATGACAAGGGGGTGTGTACATTATCTGTAATTTTTTGTTCTGGAAGTGAGCTTCTCCTTAAAGTCACACTTAAAACACTTACTTTTCAAGTAAACGATTTCACGAAAGTTTGTTTTAAAGTATAAAACAATATATAGTTGATAGTTCAAAACTAAATGTATTTAAGTGATAGTTTACCCAAAAGTGAAATTTTGGTTATTAATTACTCACCCTCATGTCGTTCCAAACCTGTAAGACCTTTGTTCATCTTCAGAACATAAATTAAGATATTTTTGATGAAATACAAGAGTTTTCTGACCCTGCATAGACAGCAACGCAACTGACACAGAAGAGAAGAAATTGTTGAATAAAAATGTTATTTTTGTTTTCTTTGTGCACAAAAAGTATTCTCGTAGCTTCATAAAATTAAAGGTTAAACCACTGATGTCACATGGACTATTTTAATGATGTCCTTACTACCTTTCTGGGCCTTGAACGTGTCAGTTGCGTTGATGTCAGTGCAGGGTCAGAAAGGTCTTGGATTTCATCAAAAATGAACCTTAACCTTTGAAAACAGCATTTGCTCAAAAGGCATTTCCTTCTCTTTGAACAGTGGGTATCCTGTCTTGCAGGGGCATCCCCACCTATGAATGTTTTCTTTAAATAACCATTCCTTTTACTTCAGTTTAAAGGTCAGAAACCTCAGTTAATCAGGGCAGCATGGGCCAGGACAGCATGCAGCGTTCTCTCTGGTCCTTTACTGATCTAATAGGACCGTGTGTCCGTACAGTAAGAGCAGCGTTGAGAACAGGGCTAAATCGCAGTGGCAGGCACTCGGTTTCCGACGGTCCGTCCGCCCCCACCTGCGCTCGAGCCAAGAGTCTACATCCACCCATTACTTAATAAGCGCTCGTCTCTGTGCCACCAGCTAGGATATATGGCAGTGCAGATATATGAGTGTATGCATGTGCTCACAGACGCTGACCTTGTCACTCGTGCTGTCAGCCCACTGATCAATTCATGGAGGGAAAGAGAGCGAGAGAGTCATTTGGTGAAGCAGCATTCGCTCTGGGTATGTGCTCAACAACTCCACACATGGAGTCTGTCCACTCGCAATGAGGATGGATCTTATTTTGAGGACGTGGTGCGTCACAAGCTGACGTACCGGCCTTCGCGTAATTTAAAGCTATAATTCTTCCTAGAATAAGAGGATTTTTTTTTAAGGTGTCAGAAGCAGGATGGAGAGCCAATCTGCGGTATGCGACTTGTTTAACAGTTACTTGAGTTTAATATATCATTTAGAGTTTTCTTTCTTTTTTATGCTTAAATGGCTTTAGACATGAGAAACAAACAGTTTATGTAACATGCAGTTTTACACAATGGCAGTGTTTAGTCAACATATATTCTTGCCAATGCAAAGCACACACTGTCCACTCCCACTTGCCCCATTTATGACTAAAATAGACTCCATGTAAGATTATGGATGACTTAACTCATATATTTTATTTTTCATTTCTAGGATATTTCCTGTGCTGACTTAAGAGGGACTATAAGGAGGAGGTTTTCTTTAATCCTTTAAACATGGCAAGCGCTTCTTTCATCTGGTGTTTTGTGGTCCTAAAACTCTGAGCTGTAGTTCAGTAAGACGAATTACAAATTTCTTTGTAGCTTCTACATCCTGGATGTTTAAATTTATGATGCTGTTTTTGGTCTTTTTTGATCTTAAAATGAGCTGAGAATATCAGAAAGCAGAAAACAATTGTGGTTTGTCCACTCCACATACACACTACCAGTCAAAAGACATTTATTATTATTATTATTATTATTATATTGAAAACAGTTGAGTAGATTTTTTTCAGGCTTCTTTATTGAATACAAAGTTCAAAAGAACAGCATTTATCTGAAATAGAAATCTTTTGTAACATTATAAATGTCTTTATCATCACTTTTGATAAATTTAAAGCGTCCTTGTTAATTATAAGTATTAATTAATTAATTAGTGTTACAAAAACATTTTATTTTTTATTTCAGCTGATCTTTGGATCTTTCTATTCATCAAATATTCCTGAAAAAATGTACTCAACTGTTTTAAATATTGATAATAGTAAAAAATGTTTCAGAAAATCAGCATATTAGAATGATTTCTGAAGGATCATGTGACACTGAAGACTGGAGTGAATGATGCTGAAAATTTTGCTTTGATCACAGGAATAAATTACATTTAAAATATATTCAAATGGAAAGCAGTTATTTTATATAGTAAAAATATTTCACAAAATTGCTGCTTTTGCTGTATTTTGAATCAAATAAATGCTGGCTTGGTGAGCAGAATTTCAAATCTTACTGTTCAAAATCTCTGTATATGCAAATTACCATTCAAAGGTGTCTGTATTATTTTTAAATAGTGCAGACTGCAATTATTTGATTAAAAATGCAGTAAAATAGTAATATTCCAATTTAAAATAATTGTTTTCTATTTCATATATTTCAAAACTATTTAAATAGCTGTATATGAGTATATAAACAGAAATAGAATCGTAAAGCTTAAACTTTGAATATATATATATATTCCCTTTGGAAAACCCAAATTATTTTTTGTCATTTGTTTATTTGTAGGTTTGTACTGTATTTTTTCATTTCGAATAAAGATGCTTCGTACAGTATTTTCATTAAAAGTGGTGAATGATTTATATGATGTAGACTGGCTAATAATTTAAATTCATCTAAAAAATACACTCACCTTAAGGTGTCTTATTTAAAAATAATGATAATAATAAATCACTAGCTAGTTCAACTAGTAGTATCACATGTAAAAAAGCTTTTTGAACGAAAACCCTTGCATTTAACATTTCAAAGGAATGTACAGCAACTTCTTGGCAATTGGCATCTCACCTGTTACTCGCCACTTGTGTTTTCATGTTCTGTGTTACGTTAACGCCTGTGTAAATGTCAGTGCTGCTGGCTTCCTTTAAACCTGTGTCTGCTGTGATTTGAATGGATGATAATAAGGTTTACATGTTTGCAGTTACTTGTAAAAGGCATGTAGTCTCATTTATTTCTGCAGATCCATGTTCAAAATACAAAGTCATGTTTATGCATTTAGGTGCAATATAATATGTAATTTACATAATGATAAGCAATATACAATGTACAGTATATCTCAAGCACTTTGTAATATTGTCCAACATTATTGTCACAAAATGTGGGTAAGCCTCTTGGTTGAAGTGCTACAGATCATCGTTTCCCACCATGTGAGGAGAACATACTTTTGCACTTAGTATACAGTGAGCATCTGGTAAATATAGCATGGGAACACTCTCCTCGGCAAAGCAAGAGGGTGCAACCAAACCAG
This sequence comes from Labeo catla, assembly GCA_012976165.1. Taxonomy (NCBI): domain Eukaryota; kingdom Metazoa; phylum Chordata; class Actinopteri; order Cypriniformes; family Cyprinidae; genus Labeo; species Labeo catla. The sequence goes on from VONZ01000069.1 coordinate 47,044, forward strand.
CCGAACAAAAATGACTCTTTACAGTGGCCTTCATTGAGAACAACTCTCATTCAGGTGAGCAATACTGATGGGAACTCTATTATTATACTATTGAACTGGTTGCTCAATAATAATTAGCAGGACTTGCAATAGTTTAGTAATACTTCTTAATGTTTTAAGAAAAATAAAGAGGGTTTTCAACAGTAATTCACAGCAATTTCGGTTCCCCGAAGAACCTTTTAGTCAAACCATTTCGTTCATAGTGTGAGGAACATTTTATTAATCTATAGAACCACTATAAATGTTAGAGGTTTTTTATGGAACCATAGATGCCAATTAAGGAGTTGAGTTAGGAGGCCAATAACTGTAAACACTCAAAGGGCACCAGTCAATTGTAGGTTGATTCGATTCTTGATTTGGTTACATGCGAACCACCCTGCCATTGGCAGTGATTCGAGGTCCCGGTAGGTCTGTTGTGGCTCTTGTGGTTCCTAGTTTTGAAATGGTCCAGAGGTGATGGAGGCAGCAGCAGGTCACCAGGAACTGTTCTGGTGAACAGATAGATGCCACTCTTAAAAATAAAGGTTCCACATAACCCTGATGCCACAAGTGTTGTTCATGTTGGAACCCAGAGACCAATAGCCTGATCTGAAGAACTCCAAAGAACCTCAAGCAGGAGAAGGAGGTTCTTTGCAGTGGCAAGGAACCACTGAAGAACCTTTATTTCTAAGAGTGTGGGTCGAGCAGGAGGCATCGGTGAATGTCATATGCTTTAGCGAGAGTTTGGGGATGTGAAAGAGTGCATTGAGCTTGTTCTTTACTCGCCGATTGAAAGCATCATCATTGAGCTACAGCTACTTCCCAACCTCATCTAGATATTTGCGGTTCAGTTCCGCCTGTTCCCTTTGATTCTCGATCCGCGCCATTTCGATCATGTTTCTCAGCAGGTGGAAGGTGAGGTCGATGGAGATCGGAGGGTCGTCGTTCCGTTTGGAAAACTCCGTGAGCTCCTCTAAGCTGTTGTCCTCGTGTGGTGATCGCAGCTGCGCCGTGGGGAAGTGCGGGAGGTGCAGGACACCGCTTGCTTTCTGCGCTCCGAGGTTTCTTTGCAAGTACTGAAGGAGTTTTTCGCCCACGAGGTAGGACACGGCGTCGTCTCCAGCCCTGTTTAAGAGCACGTCGTCTAGCTGGTTGTTCATGAGGCTCACATCGCGGGGTCGACAGGTGCTCAGCGGGACGTGGGTGGTCAGTAAGACTGAAGTAATGAGCAGGACCAAAGGGACGGGCTTCATGCTGGACACAGCCGAGCGCTTCCTGAGGAAAACAGCCAGGTGTGTTACTAAAGCGGAGCGCATTCGATCCAAAACAAAAGTTCAGTGCACAACTACACAGCAAAAGTTACAAATATAAAAATGAGATTACGAAACGAGTTATTTGTGACCCTGAACCACAAAATCAGTCATAAGGGTCAATTTTTAAAAATTTAGATTTATACATAATATATGGTTTCTTAGGACAGGACATTTTTTGGAATCTGAGGGTGCAAAAAAAAAAAAAAAAAAAGAGAAAATCGCCTTTAAAGTTGTCCAGATGAAGTTCTTAGCAATGCATATTACTTATCCGAAATTAAGTTTTGAGATATTTACGTTAGGAAATTTACAGAATATCTTCATAGAACTTGATCTTTACTTAATATCCTAATGTTTTGGCATAAAAGAAACATCGATCATTTTGACCCATACAATGTATTTTTGGCTATTACTACAAATATACCAGGTCCAGGGTCACCTTTTTTTGATTTGTAAAATCAAGTATAATCTAAAAAGTTCTAGTAAATTATTAACTATTTTAGTAAATATTCATAGTGCTTAAATAAATTACAAAATTCAAAACGAGTTATTTTTATACTTCTTATACTTAAATATATTTAATATGTTAGAATATTTAGTATTTATTTAATAAGTATAAATATAAAAGTGCAAATAAAAATGACAAAATTGAGATTATGAAATAACTTGTTTCGTATATTTTTGTAAAATCAAGTAAAAGTATTGACTGTGTATTTTTTTAAAATCATGTATATAAAAAGTTTATTTTTAGTAAAGATTACGTAAAAGTGCTAATATAAATTACAAAATTGAGATTATGAAAATGTTTTTTTTATATCAAGTGTTTACATGTAAAAATATTTTTAGTAAATATAAATATAAAAGTGCTAATATAAATTAATATTAATATACATTTAAAATCAGTATTATAAATAATATAAAGATTTTAAAATGTTAATTTTATTTATATGAGTAAAAAAAATAAAGAGTTCGTTTTGTAGTAAAAATACTAGTATGAATTCTAAAATTAACAAATACTAATAAAGTAAATAAACTAATAAATACTATTAATATTAGTTACCAAAGCAATAGTTGGTTATTTGTCGTTAAAGATTAGAAAAATGTAATAAAACATACTTTTGTGTTTTATGTTAATATATAAAAATATAAATCGTTTCTTTAGGTAATATCGGTGAAGAGTTATAAAAATCTCTAAAAAACTCGTTTATAAAGCAAATAAATATCAAAACACAAAAAAATACTGAATAAAAGTAAAGCACAAACATGGTCACTGTTCGGTTAAATAACTATGATGGTCATACCACTATCGTAATAAATATTTTTTTTTTTTATTAAAAATGCGTAAAAACCATGAACTAAATTAAAACTTTATCTACTCTAATAGCTGCATAAACCGAATCTTGAAATTAGACGTCAAATACTCACTGAATGAACAGTAACGACAGTCCTGTATAACATCAACACTAACATCTAAGCTTGAATGGCCTCAATCAAGAAGTTGAAAGCAAGTCAGATAAGGTAACTTACTCGGTCGTCTTCTGTTGCTTCAAAAGTACTTGTAAGGAGGAATGTTTGCAGACAGACTGGAGTGGAGCTCCTGGAGCTCAATGGTTATATACATCACACACCGCTCCATTGACGTCAGTCGAGCTGCATAAACTGCTTGTAAATGAGGCAATTCTGAAGTGAAACGAAGAGTGGAGTAAAGGAGCTGTAGATCCGAAGGACAAAGTGAGACGTTTATTTGTCTCTCCAAAGTTTTCCATCACAAACGATCATCCTAATGCTGTTGCAGTCATTAACTTGGTGTCAAAGACAATCTGAAGTTGTAACAAACATGTGATCGGTTAATGGTTCTACTGGTCCTTTGACTTTAAAATCACTTGTTTTCACATGCACCTGAGCAAAGTGAGCTAAGGAGCTGTTGTCGTGATAGTTTTCTGCATGGCTGCTCATTTGTGGTCAGGAGGAGAGCAGAAGCGCGCAACGGGGACACGAGAGCCTCCGTCTCTGTCCAAGGTGCTGAAATTCTTCAAGACGCAGCCATACCTCATTCATTGGCTTATATAGATAGATAGCTAGATAGATAGCTAGATAGATAGATATGACCCATTCACAGTATTACAAGTACATTTGAAAACCTCAAGTTATTATAATACTGACATTAATCCTATGTGTAAACATACACCATGATTTCATGATTTCAAATGCTTTCTGACTGTAAAAGAACATGTTTTAAAGCGTGGCTGAGAACAGCCAGATGCAGAGGTTTATTCACTGTTGACTATTGTTTCTGGCTAGCCGTCAATTCCCTTGAGTGACGAAGCATTAGCTGGACATGCTGAGATATTTATATAAGCCTGACACGCTGTCGAAGGAAAATCCTAAACATGGCTTTACCTTCCTGAAGAGACAAATATAGACAGAGCCAATATATTTCTTAATAGCAGTAGGTGTGATTTGATGTTTTTGGAGGGATGACAGTTAGCAGATACATTAGTTATCCAGTGACAGCTTTGTCTTCTCAAAAAGCTGATCTACAGGCTGAAGCTGTGAATTGCAGTCAAGCTGAAGAACAGCCGCCCTACATCCTATTGGCAAGGGCAGCAAAGAAAACAGGGTCTACTGGTTCAACATTGTGCTAGATAAACAGTAAATTCAGGGCAAGTTTTCAACGTCAGCTGTTTGTTTTGAAATACAGACTATGCAACAATTTCACCAGAGTCCATATTTGCTAAAGTACATGATGTACAGATGAGTCTATAATGGGTTAACAAGATTCAGACACAGAAATGGAAAAATAAGACGTAATTAATAGGGCTGGGTTTTGACACAAATTTCACGGTTCTGATTCACAAGCTTGCGATTCGATTTCCAACTCGTTTCGATTCAACATCGATGTTTTAGGATATATAAGGTACAGTACACGTCAAATTTTATCAAGGAAAAAATATTCTCTTAACTAATGCTGCAAAATATACACGACAGTCAGTTGGTACTACATTACTATAATACTTAAGATTAAAATTAACTAATTTGTATACAAATGCTTAAATGACACTTATTTTATAATAATAAAGTTACAGTTATATATTTGTACTCTAGTTGTTTTTGAAATATAAACATTTAAATGGTGTCATAAAAACTTAAATACTGAAGAACAGAACGATGAATGATGCATATTTTAGCGAAATGCTCTTCTCTAGAGTTGAGTTCATTTTTCTATTGGACTAACCATCTTATGCTCACCTAGTATGTGTTTTCTGAGGTAACGTAAATATTACATGACGGGACACTGTTTACAAGCTGTTTCATTCACGTCTTTGTGCCGTGAAACACTGATTGAGCGATTACATGAGACAGGATACGGATTTCGGTAAGTTGTACTTTATTTTTAACATACCTTCGGATGTTTATTCATGTTTATTTCATGCTGAAATTGGTATTAAAGCGGAGGAGACGATCAGGTGTGCCGCTTCACTTGAACTGAGGCGCTACAAGCGATCCGTCACTTCACATGAAACAGTGCCATAACGGTATTTACTGTTTGAATACAGTAATAAAATGGACAGAATTTGAAATCTAAGACTTTGTTTCATATCAAAAGAAACAAACCACAAACTTCAAATTGTGTTTTATTGGATGGTAAGTACGTTACCATGTTCCGTTCCTAAATGAAAACAGGCTAGACTAATCGATTCTCGGAATTTAAAGCGGCAGTCCTTAACTTAATAACTTGCGGAAGAACATTGTAGCCGGAGCTACTTCTTTCTGTTTATGTCTATGACGAATCACGCAGGTACTGGGCTACTCCGCAGCGGTTCCTAAAATATTCCAAATATAAAAACTTATTTTAGGTGTACTGTAGTGATTCAGTTTAAGTCAACACGGTTTGGAAAATGGATTCATAAAATACTTTATTATATACACTTTTTTGTAAATTTTGAACACACAAAAAAGTTATGGACTGCAGCTTTAAGAATTGGTACTGTTTCGTAAAAATGAGAATGGATTTAAAATTGAGAAATCAATATTTTTTTTACCCAGCCCTCATATGATTTACTGTCTTAGTCATGTGTTTTACAGAGATATGTGACCCTGGACCACAAAACCAGTCATAAGGGACAATTTGTTTAAAAAAAATGAGATTTATACATCTGAAAGCTGAATAAATAAGCTTTCCATTGATGTACGGTTTGTTATGATAGGACAATATTTGGACGACTGTTTGAAAATACGGAATCTGAGGGTGCAAAAAAATCAAAATAATGAGAAAATCACCTTTAAAATTGTCCAAATGACATTCTTAGCAATGCATATTACAAATTTAAAAATAATTTTTTATATATTTATGATAGGAAATTCACAAAATATCTTAATGGAACATCTTTACTTAATATAATTTACTTAATATTTTTTACCCAGCCCTCATATGATTTACTGTCTTAGTCATGTGTTTTACAGAGATATGTGACCCTGGACCACAAAACCAGTCATAAGGGACAATTTGTTTAAAAAAAATGAGATTTATACATCTGAAAGCTGAATAAATAAGCTTTCCATTGATGTACGGTTTGTTATGATAGGACAATATTTGGACGACTGTTTGAAAATACGGAATCTGAGGGTGCAAATAAATCAAAATAATGAGAAAATCACCTTTAAAATTGTCCAAATGACATTCTTAGCAATGCATATTACAAATTAAAAAAATATTTTATAATTTACAAAATATCTTAATGGAACATCTTTACTTAATATCCTAATATTTGGCATAAAAAAAATATCTATAATTTTGTATTTTTGGCTGTTGCTACAAATATACCCGTGCTTACTTAAGGCTGGTTTTGTGGTCCAGGGTCACATATACTTCCAGGAGATTTAGGTATGAGTGATATTTTTATGAAGAATGTAGGGTCTAGATTATGGAATGGCATGCCTATTGAAACTAGAGTCACTACTAATCAGTCTAATTTTAAAGATTGGTTGAAAACCTATTTGTATTCTTTGGCTTATAATTTAGGGTGATGATGTGTTACGTGTTTAAATGTGATGCATTATTTTTATGTTCTTGAATTTTTCATAATTTTTCAGCACTTTGAGTTATAAAGTAGTTGTAAAATGCATTAGAAATAAAGGAAATCATATTCTGGCTTTTGTGAAATATGTATTTTATACCCCGTTTTGTATTGTGATACTCAATGCAATGACCTAGTAGAAGACATAAGATCCACAACTCCACTTCTGTCAATCACATGTTCCTTAATTTAATCACTGTGACCACAGAAGACAAAAAATGACTCAAAATGGAGTCACATCCTGTAACAGGCCTGCTGTTCTTAGTTATTGACCATAATACACCATCTAAACACTGGTAAAAAAAAAAAAAAAGACACCAAAATCAAATGTATAGAATTAATATAAATTCTTTACAGAATCTATAATCACAAATGGCATTAATTTCAGAGGTTAATAAAATGTCAGAGGTCTAAATTACTTTCAGCTTTGACTTGGTTGTGCAAACTTCATCTGTAAGTTTTGTGCACGTGTGTGTGTGTGTGTTACTACATTTGATAAAGATCAACTGTTAAAAAACTACAAACAAAAATGTTCCCGTGTGTGAGGTAGTGGTCAGTCTCATTAAATCTTATTGGCTTTCCACGAGAGGTAAGAGTTCCAGGCTACAGCCACAATCTGAACAACAGCCAATCTGAAAAACACAAGCAATATCACATTTATGTCTTAAAATATAAATACAAAAAACAATACAAATCCAGATGATTTTCAGGTGTGTGTATATATACACAGCATATATACAGAGAGATATAGATTACTATAGACAGTTACTCCCACTGTGGAAGTTAAGGTGCCAGAAAGCAGTAACATCAAACAACACACAAATCCCAATAGTCGAAATGAAAATGAGAGCCTAATTAAAAACTATTTCAAACATTTCTCAGCTTCTCCCTTTTTAATAAGCTTTCATAATGCTGCCATGTCGCACACTGTGTTGCTGAGGCACGTCCTGTACGTTCTTTACTCAGTGACGCCCTTAAATCTCCAGCACTGCTGGATTAGTGCCCTGCTGCAATGGACGCATTATCATTATCAATGATCACTTGACTTTTCAGGCTAAAAAGGGTGGTTTTTCAAATCAGAGCCTTACCTGTGGTGGAGAGGGATGAAATAAAAATTGGCGATCTGCACCGGAGGCCAAAGCTGAAGAAATAAATAGATGCTGCATTAAATAAAACATTACTGAATGAACTGAAAAAAAGACAGAAAGAAGAGAAAAGCACAGCAGGAAAACACTTACATAGTAATTGGAGATCAAGGCATCCATGTAGTCCTATTGGGATATGAAAAGTGCAAAAACATTATTTGTTTTTAAAGAATTATTATTTTATCATTATTATTTTTATTACTCATAAATGCACAGTCCCACTGAAGGAATATCAGAAAGAACCCATGCAACCATTGCAATATCCTGGCAACCACCCACCGAACACACATTTTATTCAGAAAACAGTATAAAAAAGCTTAGTTCTAATAACTTATTTTTAGGAAAATTTCATAACTCTTATGTGAAAATATAACGAAATATTTTAAGTGTTTCTGACTCTGCTGCTTGTTCCTATCTGATGTTCCTTCTAATATTTTGAGCAAATTGACATTTCTTCAAGCATAAGCTGAAGGACTATGTGAGCACCTTAATACCAAATTATGATTCATGCAATTAAAATGAATCATGCTGTTGCAAAGACCCAAATTAGAACCATGAGAGTCGACGATACTAAAAAAAAAAGCCTCGTATTATTTACTTTTCTATTCGTCAAAGAATCCTTTATATGTATATCGTTTTCAGAAAAGTAGCTGAAAATTCTGACTTCACAGAAATAAATTACACATTTTAAAAAAAAATTTATTTTTTAAAATATATAAAATATATACCTTCCATGCCCCCAGACCTGTATGTGATTTTACATTTCACAGTTGATTGTTGACAAACATGATGCAGCGCAACAATAAATGCAGTTATATGACCCTAAAATTTAGGATATCAGGCCAAAAAATGCTGCTGTATGAGTTTTGGTCGAATATTTATTGAGAGCAATATCACACAAGTGCTGCTTTTGTCCCGAATAGCACAAGTGCAAATATAATCTTATACAACAGTTCAGTAGCCTAAATAAGAAGTTAATATTGTGTTATATTTTAAACACAACATTGCCTGTTTTTGCTCAGTTTTGCCGATGCAAATATTAGCTATTAAAGTAATAGGAGAACTGTTGTGCGTCTGCAAACAACACACAATTTCAAAATTTACTTAATTCCTGAATGAATTAGCAGTTTGAACAAATCAAATGAATGAATGACTCAATGAATTATTTATTAAGACTTTTACTGCCACCTACTGGCAGTTTTAGTTTTTTATTTAGAATATCATTTCATTAAAAATATTTTCATATTTACTAGATATTAATAAAAAAAATCTATATAAATAAAAAACTATAAAATTATTTATATATATATATAGATAGATAGATAGATAGATACACACATTTCATGATTTTCTTATGTAACACAATAATGGCTTTAAATTATTTCTGGTGGAAAATTTCTTGTCCAAATTTGATGTGCGATTAATATGTGAATAATTAGATTACTTAATTGCCACACTGTGTAATTAATTCAATGTTAGATTTGAATTTTAATCAAAGAACAGACCATAGATAGATAGATAAAGTCTAAAATCTAAAATAACTCAAAAGTTTTGAATCAGTAAGGTTTGTAATGTTTTTTTTTTTATAGAAGTCTCTTTTGCTCATCAAGGCTGCATTTATTTGATCCAAAATATAGAAAAAAAACCAGTATTATTGTGAAATGTTATTGGAATTTAAAATACTGGGTTTCTATTTTCATATACTTTAAAATCTTATTTATTTCTGTAACGCAAAGCTGACTTTTTAGCATCATTACTCTAGTCTTCAGTGCCATTTTAGGATTCTTTGATGAATAAAAAGTTGAAAAGAACTGCATTTATTTAAATTGTAATAATATACACTACTGTTCGAAAGTTTGGGGTCAGTCATTTTTTTCTTTCCTTTTTTAAAAGAAGTAAATACTTTTATTCATTAAGGGCATGTTAAACTGAGAGTGATAGTAAAGACTTACATTGTTAGAAAAGATTTCTATTTTGAATAATTGCTGTTCTTTTTAACATTTTATTCACCAAAAAAATCCTTTAAAATATCACAGTTTCCAAAAAATATTAAGCAGCACAACTGTTTCCAACACTGATAATAAATTAGCATATTACAGTGATTTCTGAATGATCATGTGACACTAAAAACTGGAGTAATGTTGCTGAAAAAAAAATCAGCTTTGCATCAGAGGAATAAATTATACTTTAAAGTATATTAAAATAAAAAACATATTTCAAATTGCAATAATATTCCACAATACTACTGTTTTTTTTCTCTATTTTTGCTCAAATAAATGCAGCCTTGATGAGCAAATCTTTCAAAAACGTTAAAAATCTTATATATATATATATATATATATAATATCTCGAGTGATTTAACTAATTGGATTGAAATGTCTAAAGTAAAAACTTCCCTCTAAGTGGTTATAATTCCTTTTTATCCTCATCATTTGAAGCTTCTGTTATCCAGACACAAAAGAGCTCGTTACGTGTTCATTCGTGCTTTCATCATGTCATGACTAATGATGCTGGTACCTAAACCCAGCCTAAAGGGCTTCACTCAGGCAGCGAGAGCTCACGGTTCCCTTAAAGCGCTGTAAAAGCTCAGTCCCACCGCATCAAGCGCAAGCCAACACCTCCTTTCCCTTTGCCATATAAAAATCAAGTCATCTGGAACACGAGGGCCCTTTCCCTGCTAGTGCCATCTTTTGAAAGGTCAACTTAGTGAGATTGTGTGTGTAAAAGAAGCCAGTATTAGAAACTTGTGTTCTTTCTGTTTGTACTCTTTGCCTTAACAGTTTCTAATTAAGAACGAACAAGGCACCGGCCACCTGGGGTGAAACTGCCGCGGGGCTGAGACGTCATTATATTATTTCTCCCGAGCTTGACGTCACAGGAGTTTAGCCCCTCAGGAACAGAGCGCTTTTCATTTTTTGGACCATTTTGAATACACAAAGACACAGAACACAACAGGGATGCTAATATGCTATATCTTTAGAAGTGAGCAACATCAAAGAAGCCAAATCCTGTATGCCCTGGAGACTGGCCACTGGTAGAAAGCTGTTCAGAACAACCCTGGAGACACAAATGCACTGCATTCTTGTCACTTCATTATGACAGTGATCTCTCTGTTATAGTCGCAGGTTATAAAGCGTCAAATGGCTCATGATGAGAACAATAATTTGCGGATGAGGATGATTTTCTGCGAGCTAATGCGCACTTAACCTTTCAATCCAATATCAACAGTGAGTTGACTCTCTAGACTAACACCTGATGATGATGTTGCTGCACTTGGTGTTATTTGTTAAAGTAGGATAAAGTAGTAAGTGGGGAGATGGCATTTAACCTCACTCCACAGACTATGCAGGCAACACAAATGGTTTTAGTGATTTCTTGGCCAGTTGCACACTCTTCTATAAAGTGTGGGTAAAGTTTTGTTGAATTACTGCAGACTTGTGTATTTTTATGAAATATAATGTGTTATATTAATGTATTGTGTATGTATTATATAAATTAAATACAAATAATTAAATAAATAATTAATTGTCTTTCTTTAAGGATGTGTGTACTTTGGTTGTTGTTGTTTTTAATTAATTAATTTTTTTTTTATTTTAATTGAAAAACTTGCTTTTTTTTGCAGTTTGGTGCCACCACTGGGACAGAAATTGTACACTTTAAACTGAACTGAAAAAAATTACGTTAACAATTATTTGATTTTTGATCAATTAGTAAAAATACATCATGTGTGGAAAGGACACAAAACCAGTTCTTAATTTTAGAATTTCTTTGTTTTATAGCAAAATGTTTGTTGAACTTAGAAATATTTCCAAGAAACCCTGATTGGAAATTTGGACAAGGAAGGAAGGAAGAACAGAAAGAAAGAAAGAAAAAAGAAAGAGAACAAAGAAATAGAAGTAAAAACAAAAGAAAAAGGAGAGAAAGAATCAGAAATAAAGAAAAAAGAATAACAAGAAAAAAGGAAGGAAAAGAAAAAGGAAAAAAGAAAAGCAAACAAAATAACAAAACATGAAAAACAAAAAGAAAGAAAGAAAAAAGAAAGTAAAAAAGAAAAGAAAACACTAAAAAAATAGAAAAAAGAAAAATGAGAAAAGAAAAGAAAGCAAACAAAAGAACTTGAAGAAAAATAAAAGAGATAAGAAAAAAGTAAAAAGTAAAAACAAAGGAAAGAAAGAATCCGAAATAAAGAAAAAATAATAAAAAGAAAAAAGAAAGGACAAAAGAAAAAGAAAAAAAAAATTAAAAAGAAAGAAATGGAAAGAAAAACAAACAAACAAAAAAAAAAACAAGAAAAGAGCAAACAGCAAACAAAAAGAACATGAAAGAAAAAGAAAAGATTTAAAGAAAGAAACAAAGAATAAGAAAGATGAGAAAGAAAGAGAGAAAGATAGAAAGAAAAAGAAAGAAAGAAAGAAGTGAACAACAAAGGAAAGAAAGAATCTGAGAAAAAGAAAGGAAAAGAGAAAAATGAAAAAGAAAGAAACAAACAAAAGAACATGAAATAAGAAAAAGAAAAGATGTAAAAAACAAAGAAAGAAAGAAAGACTGAGAAAGAAAGAAAAAGAAAAAAAGAAAGAAGTGAACAATAAAGGAAAGAAAGAATCTGAGAGGAAAAGAGAAAAACAAAAAGAAAGAAGCAAACAAAAGAACATGAAATAAGAAAAAGAAAAGATGCAAAAAAATAAAAATAAAATAGAGAACAAAAGAACTACTGTAAAAAGTACAGAAAAATCAGAAGAAAAAAAGAATACAAAGAAAAAAGAAAGGAGAAAAAAGATTTGGAAAGAAAAATGAAAGAAAGAAAGAAAAACAAAAAACACAACAAGAACAGAAAAGAAGCAAACAAAAATGTGAAAGTAGAAAAGATGCAAAAAGGAAAAAAAGAACAAGAATCAAAAAGATTCTTGAAAGAAAAAGAAAGAAAAAGAAAAAATGTGAACAAAAAACAAAAAAGGAAAGAAAGAATTAGAGAAAAAGAAAAAAGAAAGGAAAAGAGAAAAACAAAAAGAAAGAAGCAAACAAGAACATGAAATAAGAAAAAGAAAAGAGATGTAAAAAGACAAAGAAAGAAAGAAAGAAAGAAAGAAAGAAAGAAAGAAAGAAAAAACAAAAAAAGAAGGAAATAGAAAAAAATAAAAGAAAGGGAAGAGAAGAAAAGAAAAGAAAAAAAAATCAAAAACAAATAAACAAAAAAAAAGAAAGAAACAAAAGAAAAGAAACAAAAGAAAAAGACATTATATTGATGGTTGGATAATGGCATCATCCATTGAAAAATCCAGATGAGGTCAAGGCTTCTTTTCATTTAGCTGCAGGTGCATCTGATCTAAAGCGACATTCAGTTCACTAAGCGAAGCACAGTTTCCCTGGAGACACCCTCTGGGTTAAGTGCCTTAGACACAATCAGAACACCGGTTCACACGTGAACTGTCCAATTCACAGGCCATTCCAACCTGAGATCAAACCCATGACCTTTCCATTACTCCAGCAGAGCCCGAACCACTAAGCTACCGCCTAATGAGCGTCAAAAAGCTGCCATTCCAGCAGCAGAGTGTCGTTTAGTTCTGTTTTAAAGGGCACTACTGCGAGTAGCATCCAAACTGTGATCTGTCACTCCGTACCGCCCGATTGTCTGACCTATAGTCATTATAAAGGTGGAGTTTGTTTAGAATGTTTTAATCAGTTTTAATCAGCTCCACAGGACCTGTTTAAACCCAAAACAGCACTGCTAATAACCAACAGGTACAAAACATGTTTTAATGAATCGGGTATTCTTTAAGTCGAGCCGCTGAGGAGCATCACTAAAGGTGTTTTTTAGTGATTGGCTTTCAGCTCGCATTTCTTCTGTTTGGGTTAATGAGCGCATTTATCATTAGCTTTCTGTCTTTTCTGACATTTAGGTGACTGACCTTTCAGTCTCATTTTAACTCGGACACCTTTCCTACATAAATAATTGATGGCAGGACTCAGAGACAATGCTGCGTCAACCCTTGTTCCTACAACCCCATGAGTCACTCCTTGCAGCCCTCCGTCCCTTCATCCCTCCATCAGCGGAAATACCCTCTAATTATGGCGTGCCAATATAAGGGATGGTGTGAGAGTGGACTTTCAGGACTACTGATGAAGTTTCAATATGTACATTGGCAGCAAGGGCACTTTGGGATGAAAAACACCTTTACACCTGAAAATATATGAATCTTTTCATGCCAGTCTGTTTATGTAGCGATTTTACATTAATAACAATTATTGTTATTTTATAAAACAAAAACAATAATTAATATTATAAAATATTTAATATTTAATATATTTTATCTTTAATATATTGTATTTTCTATTTTTATTAATTCATTATTATATTGACTATTCTGTATGTAATAGCGATTTACATTTTTTTATGATATCAATTCTGGAGGAAGAAATAAACAATAATTAATATAATAAAAATAATTAATATAATAATATTAATATGAATGTATTCCAAAAAGTATTCCAATATAAGGCTAAATTAGCATTTTCATTTTAGGTTCTTTGAAAAATTCAAGCTCTTTTTGTAACTTAAATGACTAGAAAACTTAAATATTAGATTTTATATATTTAATATTTTTTAAATTATTTATTATATTGATTATTCAGAATTTACTAGGGATTTTAATTATTTTATATTAATTATTTAATAATTTATATATTATTTTATATTTATATATTTATTATTTTGTATTTTTTCTTATATCAATGCCAAATTAAGAAAAAAAAACAATAATTAATATAATAAAATTAATTTATATAGTAATATTACTACAATTGCAGTTATTCCAATACAAGGCTAAATTAGCATTTTCATTTTAGGTTATGTGAAAAATGCTCATTTCATGATTAAAAAAAAAACTTTACGTCTGATTTTACATTAATAAGAATTTTTGTTATTTTATAAGACAATAATAATAATTAATATTACAAAATATTTAATATTTTTTATTTTTCATATATTATTTTATATATCTTATAATTTTTTTTAATATTATTCTGAATTTAATAACGATTTTAATTATTTTACATTATATTTGTATTTTTTTTTATCTAAATGCCAGGGGAAGAAAAATAATAATAATAATAATGATATAATTGTAGTTTCAATACAAGACTAAATTAGCATTTTCATTTCAGGTTTAGTGAAGAATGCTTACTTGATGATGAAAAACACCTTTACGCATGAAAATATACAATTTTGTTCATGCCAATCTCTTTATGTAACTTGACTCTTGACTCCTTTAATATTTTTTTAATTTTATATACTATTTTAAATATTTTACATTTTTATTAATTTATTTCTATATGAATGATTCTGAATTTAATAGTGATTTTATTTATTTTATATTATATTTGTATTTTTTATTATATCAATGCCAGAGGAAAGAAAAAAATTAACATAATAAAAATAATTAATATTATAATATTAATATAATTGTGTTGGTGTTTAATAATAATACAACAATAAGTAATATCACAAACTGTTTAATATATTTTATTTTTGATATATTTTATATTTTTATAAATTAATAATTATATTGATTATTCTGTATTTAATAGTGATTTTCATTATTTTAATTATTTTATATTATATTTGCATTTCTTTATTATATCAATGCCAGAGGAAGAAAAAAAACAATAATTAATATAATAATATTAATATAATTGTAGTTATTCCAATACAAGGCTAAATTACCTTTTTCATTTTAGGTTCTGTGAAAAACGCTCATTTTGTTGCATTTTAATACTAGTCTTTGATATTGTCACAGTTCTTTAATTTAGGTTTGTGATCAGAACTGACCCTCTTGAGTTTGGCCGCATTCTCTTCCACAGTCAGTCCATTGAGCGCTCCAGATATTCCCAGAAAAGCACCCAAGAAACACGGAGCAAAGCCCACCTGTGGATATACAAAGATCAGATTAGAACACTTATCTACTTTACAGAGACCTCCTCACTCATTTTTAGACAACATATAAATGTACAAAGCTAATCAAGATTAATGTTCATAATAAATACCATTATACATCTAATCCAGCCTAATTGTTAATTTATAGACTACTGCGGCACATTCTCACATCTGATGAAATATGCATAGCACATGTTGAAAGCTATCAAGGACACGATGAGAGACTGATGCATCGACTAGATCATTGGAATTCCTTCCTGTGTAGTTTTCCAAAGGACATCCCAAATAGATGTATTACAGAAAGCAATCAAACAAACTAAAACCAGCCTATGTGCTTTACTTTTGACTTTTAGATACAAAGTCCACAATGTTTTACATTTTATAAGTTGAAATAGTGATTTTATGGAGTTTAATTTGCATGGGAAAAGACTATGGTTTACTTTTTTTTCAGTGTCTTTGTTATTGTAATTATATATATAGTACTGGCTACGGAGTAATATTAATGAATTACATGTACTTCCTCTATAGTTAGGGTTAGGATGAGGGTGTGATTTATGGTTAGTTGCATGTAATTATGCATTATTTACTGTTATTACTTATAGTAAGCACATGCAACAGTATTACTGCATTTATGTTTATTTTATGTAGATATTTTGTTGTGGAAAAAAGAAGAGACAGTGGAAGATATTAAGCAAAACCTTTGGAATGCATGCAAAAAAGGTATAAAAAGTTAAATAAAACTACTTGACTGTGGGAATCTTTTTGTTAAATATTATAAATCAATCACGACTAATAGCTAATTGAAATATCCACTGACTCAATAACATCTGAAGACCTCTTTAAGGTTTAACAGCCACTGTAAGCCTCTCAACAAAACAAAATTAAATTTCCACAGATGAAAGCAACCACTCACAACTTCTCGCTGGCCGCACAGGCTTTTAGAAATTTAGAAAGTGGGTCTCTAAAAATAGCCCTTGAATCTCTTTTCTGAATAAATGTGGGAGAGCAGGCTGGCGTTGTAAGCGCTGTTGTTTGGGTGTAATCCGGTGATGGGGAGAGGGCCTGTCTTGCGTGCCTTTGTCCGCTTCATCCTGTACATTCATTCCACCAATCATGTAAACAATGACTTATGCAAACACTCATTTGTTTGACTGCCTATCAGGGGATGGATTACTTGACATGCATGAAGGGAGAGCTCAGATGGGATCCCCAAAAGGGATAAAGCACGTAGCAACAGCAATAAATAGAAGCTCCTAAGCACTTTACATGTGTCTGCATACTCCCAACAAAGACACGACAGTCAGCTTTAAAAACAACTTTCCACGCCTGCATTTTTAACATTTATAACTCAAGATATTTTGCAACCAAATGTTGAGGTCCGACTTTATTTTTGGTGTTTTGTGTAAGTTTTATTAATACTGTAGAACAGGAAATGATGGGGAGAAAAATAAAACAATGCCAATATCAGAAAATATTACATAATATTAACATTACATAGTGTATAAATCACTGGTTTTCCATTGTCCAACAGCGACACCAGCAAGTAAAGAGTCCACATATCTCTCGCCTCTCCTGAGCCCACTGAGTTTTAACAGACCCCCTAAAGCACTGTGATTGGTTCATTTGATAAATCCCGCTTCTTGTGTTTGTGTGCTTAATGGGAAGACTAATTAACAGTAAACAACTTACACACTTAGATGTAACCAATTTGCTACATCAAAATAAGACTTAAGACTTAAAATGGCATGATCTGTGGGAGTTTTTAGTGAGCAATCAGCTTGGTGAAATTTAGAGTAAATCTCCATGTCTGTGACCAATAGTTATTGTGCTTTGATGACTGATGATCCGAAAAATTCAAAAATAGTTAAAAGTTAACTATTAAAAAGACAAGCTGAACACAGGTTCACAAATACAATGTGTTTGTAAAAACTCTAACTTGATAAGATTCATACTTGGCTTTAATAAACAGAATATTGATTACCTTGTTAATGTAAAAATCGAAAACCGTTCTGTTTTTCCTTTTTTGATAGTGTAAGTAATGTTTATTTAACCAGGAAAATATGTCAGGAGCATGAATTTACATTTGATTAAAAAAAAAAAAAAACTTTGAGCCTCCTCATTTCAGAATATATACAGTTGCAATCGAAATTATTCAACCCCCTTGACCTGCAAGACATTTTGCTGCAGAGAACAAAATTTTGTGAAAACAATTCAACAAAGCCATCAGTACACTAGTAGAGAAAGTTTATTCATACACATTTCAGTAATTTTGAGAACGTAAGTTGATGACTAATGAAAGAAAATTAATTTGGCTCTAAACATTCATGTTCAAAATTATTCAACCCCCAAAAGTAAAATCTGGTGCAGAATCTTTTATTCCTTAAAACCACCAATAAACGCTGTTTGGAAGTGCTTAGAAGCTTCTGTCACCTTTCTACTGCAATCTTGGTCCATTCCTCGCCTGAAAAAGCTTTCAGATCACTGATAATCTTTGGTTTTCACATTGCCACTGCTTTTTTTCAAATTCAACCAAATATTTTCAATGAGAATTAAATCTGGAGACTGAACAGGCCACTCAAGAACATTCTATGACTGATCCCTGAACCAAGCGTAAGTAGATTTGGATGTATACTTTGGGATGGCTGTCCTACAAGAAAGTCCACTGATCATCAGCTTCAGTCTTTGCATCAAAGGCATCACAATTCTTGCCAAAATGGCCTGATACTTCAAAGAATCCAGGATGTCCTTCATACAGTCATGTTTTCCACTTCCTGCTAAAGTAAAACAACCCCATAACATGACTGATCCACCTCAATGTTTGACAGTGGAGATGGTGTTCTTCTGCTAATAAGTTTTGCCTTTTTTTGCACCAGACATACTGCTGATCCACAGGTCTAAAATGTTCCAGATTGGTTACATCACTCCATAAATCATTCTTCCAGAACTCCGCAGGTCTATCCAGATGAATTTTAGGATGTTTAAGTCTGTCTTTTTATTCTTCTTGGGCAAGAGTGGTATTCGGCAAGATGCCTCAACATGAATGCCATACTTGTCTTGTGTTCATCTTATACTCTGCATTGAAATGTTTTTCCTCCTTTTGTTGGGTCATCTTGCAAGTATTTGGCTGTACACTGCAGGTTTTTCTCAGTTGCTCTGATCAAACATTTTATGACATTGTGCTTTTTTGTTCAACACCACCAGGTTTTCTAGTACAACACAATGGTACAACACAGTTTCTGGTACAACACAGTTGCTTTTAAACTAAAGCAACTTTTAAACGTCTTGGAAATCTTCATACAGCCTTAGACTTTATAATATAATACAACTATTTCTTCTCTATAGCTTTTGTGAGAGCTCTGTTGATTTTACCATTTTGCTACTCAGCTTCAGCTAACTGGACTAACTGTATGTATGTGTAACAGCTCAAGCTTATTCTGTTTTTTTAAGGCTTAATTGAGTTTCTAAAGGCTTAATTGTGTTTTAAGACAATTTTGTTCCCCACCATAAAAATAACTGACTAAAAAACAGCAATGTTGAACAGGGGTTGAATAATTCTGGCATACCTGTGTTATTAAAAAAATCAAAAACTGAAAGACATTACATTATATATTGACATTATCACTTTTAATATACCAGTAATCTGTTAGAGATGCAATTTTTATAAAGTCCTGGATCTTCACAAAAGCTTGTATTTGTAAAGTACTATCGTCTCTGGGGGGTTGAATAATTTTGATTGCAACTGTATATATTTGGGGATTGTGTATATATAAAATATAATAAACATAATAAATCTAAAAGTGGTGGTGATCTCAGTGTTTTGTCTTGTAATACACAAATACAGTTGAGGTCAAAATTTTACATACACCTTGCAGAATCTGCAAAATGTTAATTATTTTCACAAAATAAGAGGGATCATACAAAATGCATTTTATTTTTTTATTTAGTACTGACCTGAATGAGATATTACACATAAAAGACGTTTACATGTAGTCCACAAGAGAAAATAATAGTTGAATTTATAAAAAATTAGTCCGTTCAAAAGTTTAGATACACTTGATTCTTAATACTGTGTTGTTACCTGAATGATCCACTGTTCCATCTTTTCACACTGAGGGTCTCATATGCAACTATTACACAAGGAAAAAACAATGCATTAAGAGCTGGGGGGTGAAAACTTTTGAACAGAATGAAGATGTGTACATTTTTCCTATTTTGCCTAAAAAACACATTTTTTTCATTTAGTACCGTTCTTCAGAAGCTACAGAAGATACATACTTGTTTCCCAGATGACAAAAGTTAAATTTACCCTGATCATCAAATTCAAAAAGTTTTCACCCCCTGGCTCTTAATGCATTGTGTTTCCTTCTTAAGCATCATTGCACATTTTAACCTTCTGTAATAGTTGCATACGAGTCCCTCAGTTGTCCTCTGTGTGAAAAGATGAATCTTAAAATCATACAGTCACTGTGGAAAAGATTCAAATACACAAAAATGCTGAACAAAAAAAAACATCAAAGAATTGGTGTGACCTGAAGACTTTTCTTAAGAACAGCGGACAGTTTAATTGTTCAGGACAAACAAGGGACTCATGAACAACTATCACTGAACAACAAAAAACATTCAGGAAAAAACACAGTATTAAGAATCAAGTGTATGTACACTTTTGAACGATGTCATTTTTATAAATTCAACTATTATTTTCTTTTTTGGGCTATATGTAAATGTCTTTTATGTGAAATATCTTATTCAGGTCAGTACTAAATAAAAAAACATGCAATAACATGCAAAACAACATATATTTTGGTAAAATAATTAATTTAGCAGATTCTGCAAGGTATATGTAAACTTCTTGTAAAAAAAAAATAAATTAATTAATACCATGGAGTTCTCACATACACCCAAAAAACAATGACTGCAGTACATTGCACATGGCTCACCTGGTCAACCAGCATTTTCTTCAGAGCTGCACTTTTAGTACCACCAGTAACAAGCTTGTCCAGCATTTTGTACCATCCGCCGACCACTGGACCCTTCAAAACACAGAAAACTTTACTAAAGTCATCTCACATACGTGTAGCATTTTAAACACTTCAGTAAACAATCATGAACACGAGCTCAGAATCTTGAGGCCGTGCCAGTTGTTTCATTTGTTCATGACGTGATTATGAAAACAGCGGGCTGTAATTAGCTCCAATCCTCTGTGAATTAATGAGCTTCTTTTTGTTTCCCAGTGTGGTTTCAGTCTGGGCCTGATTAGCAAACTGATCAATAAAAGTGTCAAACAGTGTCTCCTGGGGGTGTTTCAGTCAACAATGACAACTGAATTCGTCGCTAAATCTCTCTTTTAATGCAATTATAATTTGCGGTTTAGCAGCACCAGTGTAAAATCACCCACCAATGGCAAATTATGCATATGGGCGTCTTAAACAAACAGCTGTGCACTTGTTTGAGAAGACACTTGTCATTTTTCTGTGTACAGTAAATATACAGCAGCTCTATATTGTCTTTCTGCATTCCCTCCAGTCCTTTTAGCAAAACAAAGCATGCCATATGACACATAAAATGATTAATACTGAGCTTCTGCTTAATTCGATTGATCGGGCAGGAAGAACAGTGTATAACACTACACCGCCAACAGAATATTGGCACGTCAGAAATGCAGTATAATTATAGCTCAATGGACAGAAAATCTTTCACAGATTTTATTTCAGGAGATGCAGGACAATTTTCACCTTAAGTTCTGACCTGTGGTTCTGTCTTTTGTTCTAACAGCAGTGAAACAGATTTTACTGCACTAATAATAACGACTACGGTCCGATGTTTAAAAGGCTGAATCGAGTGTGCTCAGGCTTGTAAAAGCTTTGAATCATACAGGCCATTTGCAGATTAGACCTCAAGTCATTTGGACAGAACTAGTGCATTAGTGCTTTGTGTGTGTGTAAGGGAGGGAGGAAGGGAAGAGAAGGATGCTCAATATATCAATCACTGTGTGCACGTCAATCACTGTGCAACTTCATTACCTGTTCCAACAAATGACACCCTACACACATGATCTGTAATGGTCATAACACAACAGACCTGTAAACATTTGAATTCACTGGCATTTTGCAACAAATGTTTTTTTTTTTTTTTGAAGTTATATTATTATCTAATTTAAAGCAAGAGCCAAGGGTTCGGTGGTTAACATGGGGAGCTGGTACAACCTAATCTGATTTATTAATCTGAAATAGCAAGCTCTTTGGAGAACAAAACATACATCGCAGGATTTGCCAAAGTTTGCAAGGCTTTTGTGACTTGAAATTTTGAAATATTTTTACTATTTAAAATAACTGTTTTCTATTGAAATATATTTTAAAATGTAATTTATTCCTGTGATTTCAAAGCTGAATTTTTAGCATCATTACTCAGCCACATGATCCTTCAGAAATCATTCTCATATTCTAATTTGTTGCTCAAAACACATTTTCAGGTTTCTTTGATGAATAGAAACTTCACAGCATTTATCTGAAATAGAAATCTTTTGTAACATTATAAATGTCTTTATCATCACTTTTAATCAATTTAAAGCATCCTTGCTAAATAAAAGTACTAATTTCTATAATTTCTACAAAAAAGAAAAGCTGGCTCCAAGCTTTTGAATGGTATAATTTATAATGCAACAAAAGCTCAACTGAAACAAAATGTACTCAACTGTTTTAAATATTGATGATAATAATAATAAATGTTTCTTGAACAGCAAATAAACATATTAGAATGATTTCTGAAGGATAATGTGACACTAAAAACTGGAGTAATGATGCTGAAAATTAAAGTTTTAATCACAGGAATAAATTACATATGAAAATATAATTAAATAGAAAGCAGATATTTTAAATAGCAAAAATATTTCACAATATTACTGCGGTATTTTGGATCAAATAAATGCAAGCTTAGTGAGCAGAAGAGACTTCTTAAAAAAAAAAAAACATTAAAAATCTTACTGTTAAAAAAAGTTAAATAAATAAATAAAATAAAATAAATAAATGAACATTTGATAAACATTTAATTAATACAAATTCAGGATGCAAGTGATAAAATGACAGAAAAGACATGATTTACAAACCATTTATATTTTAAATAAATGCTGTTCTTTTGAGCTTTCTATTCATCACTATAGAAAATGTACTCAAAATTTTATAAATTTTATGTTTTTGAGCACAAAATTAGCTTATTATATCTGAAGGATCATGTGACTGAAAATTCAGCTTTACATCACCACAGAAAAAAAGTACCTTTTAAAATATATTAAAATATAAAGAAGTTATTTTAAATTGTAATCATATTATGCAATATTTACTGTATTTTGTATCAAATAAATGCAGCCTTGGTACATATAAGAGGCTTTTCTCAAAAACATACAAAAAAACAATTAATCAACCTTAAACTTTTAAACAATAGTGTATGTCAGATCTTTTTTTTTTTGCAAGAGCATTAAAAAATACAAAACATAACTACAATTTCATAACAAATAATGACATTTGTGGTCTGTCAGAATATTTAAAATCTTAATTTTACTTTCACAGAATGAAACCCATGGAGAGTTTCACAGCTCTTGGTCCATCAGTACAAAGTAAAAGAGCTGGAGGATCTCAAGAGAAACTCATATGCAAATGGAACAGTATCACGGGAGACTTACAACAAAGAAGAAGCCAATGCTCATCATCTTGGCTGTGCGTCTCACGCTGTGATTGGCCAGTCCACGGCGTTCAATCAGCTGCTGAGAGATGACATCACCCACACCCACCAGAGAGCCTGGAAGAGAGGGAGTAAAAATGAAGGCTGGAGGGCGCCAGTCAGGCATCTGCTTGCCCCCACAGCCCAGCGTGAAGACCCGCACTCAAGTAACCATGCCAAGGACAAGTGACAGGAAACACTCATTCAGATTTTTGCCGCCCCATTCACTACCTACTTGATTGAGAGATTAAATGTGCCATGTGAGGTCTTGAGTTGATCTACTAAGTTGTAAAAGATACCAAAAGTTGATTTTGTGACCTTTAAACTACCGTTTGCACTACCTTCCCAATGTCTGAAGGTTTGAAAGATATTAGTACTACTATTTAGCAAGAACTGCAAGTGAGCAATTTACATTTTGAAATATATTAAACATATTTAAAATTTTACAATATTACTACAGCCTTACATAATCTTTAGTTCATTAAAGGTTTATTTATTTATTTATTTTTTAATTTACCAGTTTACCAATTACATGTATGGACCACAGTTAACCACAATTATTCTTCTACAATGTTTCAAACACTTATTCATTAGTAAATGTATAAAAATAATGGCAGAGGACTCAAAACAAGATCATAATTATAGTAAAACCACATCGCAAAAACTTTAAGAAATCCATCTAGTCACCCCACAATGACCTTTAAATGTCACATTGTAAATTTCACATTGCTTTGAGACCCCCTTTTGAACACCACAGGGGGCTGTTTTCTAGTAGCAGGGACAGATGTTATCCTGTAAAACACGATTAGTCAGACAAGCTATGCAACACATTTTCACACTGGAAACATTTTAAGCCATTGGAGAGGTTGAAAGTAAAAGTAAACTCTTATTTATGAATCAAAACCAGTTTCAAAAGTTGCACAATGTGCCCTGACAAAGACGCAAGGTACATTTTAAAATAAAATTGCATTATATAAAGTACATTTGAAGCAGAAAGGAACAGCTTAATTGTTTTATTTACATTTCTCATAAGTTCAATTCTATTTTAAGAATTTAGTATGAGACTGCAGTGAAAAGTGAAAAGAAAAAGTTATATATACACATGCAGTTTTGCCTCACTGAAACCAAATGCTCCCTTACGTACTTGAAAAACCTTCAGATTTTAGTACTGCCCATTAGCACTGTGAGTGCATGCATATATAAATTTATCTAAAAGTGTTTAAGCATCTAAACCAAGAGAGACCTGCCAACACCCTAGAGTTTGAATGTGCGTGTGTGTTCATCCATTCATCCTTGAGGAAACACTGAATGAACAGAAACTGTTGAATATGAGTGATGGAAAGCTTTAGATAGACTGCACCTCATCACTTGTGAGCACACACACACGCACACACACTGTGTGCCAATCAAATTGACAGAGCTGTTTCCTCCCAACTGCTGGAAATGTCACAGGTCTCCTTTCTCTTTACACACATTTCGATCGTCTGCAGTCAAAGCCGTGAGGGCAGCAAATAGAGCCATGCATTATGCATGTGTGCATAAACAGAGAGCTCACTGGATATTGACATGTATCGGAAACCCAAAATGAATACAAACCTCAAAAAAAGAAACCAAAACCAATGGAACCCATCACAAAGGAGATTTCTTTTCCTTTTTTTCCCCCGTTTACTGTCCTAGGAGGACCCTTTTCGCCTTTCAAGCCAAAAACCATGAAAAACAGGCATGTTAAACATATATTCCAGGTCTCTGATTTCAATGATCAAGAAAACTGCATGTTCAGAGGAAAAATGTCAATTTATCTATATTTACAAAGAGGAGATGATAATAAAAAAAAAAACATAAAAACCAATCATTCAAATATTATTGAATTTCAAAAACAATAACAACCTGAAATAAGAGTGAAATAATAATAAACAGTGTCAATATTTGTTAATAAAAAATACTTATATCAAATTTTAACGCAAAATACATCCCACTAGGTAGTAAAATAATTGTTTTAAAAGTTCAAACATTACTTAATCTCATTAGTAAAAATTATGGGGATGGCATATTTAACTATACAATAATTATACAATATTATTGGCATATTACACAGAAATGTATGAAAGCCAATTTCCGCCACTGAATAAAAAATGAAAGTGCTAATTGTGAGTTTTTATCTCGCAATTCTGACTTTTTTTCTCAAAATTGTGAGTTTATATCTCGTAATTCTGACTTTGTGTATGGTGAGATATAAACACAGTTGTAAGAAAATAGTCTGTTTTTCCCCTCACAATTGGACTTTATAACTCCCAATTGCAAGTTTATATCATGCAATTCTGAGAAAGAAAGAAAGAACGAGATATAAACTCGAAATTGCAAAAAAGTTAGAATTGCAAGTTTGTGTTCTTGCTATTCTGACTTTATAACTCACAATTGCGAGCTTATATCACACATTTGTGAAAAAAAAGTCAGAATTGTGAATGTAAACTTGCAGTTGTGAGAAAAAAAGTCAAATTGTGAGATGCAAACGTGCAATTGTGAGAAAAAGTCAAACTGTGAGATGCAAACGTGCAACTGTCAGATAAAAAGAATCATGAGACGTAAACTTGCAATTGTGAGAAAAAAGTCAGAATTGCAAGATATAAACTCAATTGTAAGAAAAAAGTCTAATTGTGGGATGTAAACTCAAAAAAAAGTTAGAATTGGGAGATATAAACTTGCAATTGTTAGAAAAAAAAGTCAGAATTGTGAGATGTAAACTCGCATTTGCGAGAAAAAAAAATGAATTGTGAGATGTAAACTTACAATTGTGAGAAAAAAGTCAGAACATAAAAGTGAGACAAGTCGCAATCATCTTTTCTTATTTTTTAATTCCGTGGCAAGAACAGGCTTCCATAGGGAAATAGCATATTTTAGTACCAAAATAAATACAGTAAAGTATATAAAAATTTATAAAATAACCCTGTTGAAAAAAACAGCATATGCTGGTTAGGTATGTTTTGAAGCATGGCTGCTGGTTTGAGCTGGTCCTTAGCTGGTCCTTAGCTGGTCATGTGCTGGTTCTAAGCTGGTCCTAAGCAACTAGCTCCTGCTAGTTGACACGACCAGCTTATACAATTTAAAGACCAGCTCAGGGCCAGCTTAAACCAGCTCAAACCAGCTGCCATGCTGTTTTTTCCACAGGGAAAAGAAGAGGAAAACAAAAGAAGGGAGCAATGTAAAGACCTAACCTAAACTAAAAACACATGTATTGTACATCAACAGGCACTCTGAAAAATTAGGTAAAAAAAAAAAAAGCTAGATATCTTCAACTACTCTGATGCACTATAGCCTCAGTCAGGTAGTTCAACTTCTGATATGTACGGTCATTGTTCAAAACACATGGCGAGCTGGACAGAAGCCGCTATCGTACACAGCATGCCATAGCAGGAGGGCAGTGTGAGATGAAATGCCTCAGAGAAGAGGATGCTGGGAGCTCTGGTCTCTCTCCAGCAGGTTGTTAACGGGCACAGCGGGGTGATCCACCAACAGAAAGACTGTGTCATGCTCTCACTCAACCCCACACAAACACAGTGGGTGAAGTCTTTTCTGATCTTTGAGAGAAACGCGCTGCAGGACTCTCCGATTGCATTTTACAAACTATGATAACTTATGAGTGTCGTCCGTGTGCTCCACCACAAACACTGACACAGTGACTCAGTGTTATGACATGACTAAGTGTACACAGGCACTGGACTAATGGTACTAGCAGTGGGTTTGTGAGACTAACACTGCTTCTAGATTATCAGAAATACCACTGAGCTCACAGAAAGCCCTCAGTAAGCCACATGTTTGCAAACCGTTGAAGTTAAGATGAGATAATTAAGATGTTCTGCATTTCACTGAGGCACAATAGAATGAAAATTAAGGATGAACACATTGGTATCAGCCAATACTTACAGGGTTTTAATTAGTGAGTGAGATTTCTTGGAGGCTTCTGGAAGCTGCTAATATTTTATCAGAATTTTCCCCGTTTTAAACAGCATTTTCAAAAAAAACTATATATATATATATATATATATATACACACACACACACACACACACATATGACAAATGATTATCATCATATTATCAGTATCAGTATTAGACTGCTATTGGAGGAAAAATATATGCCACTTTTCCCCTCCAATTCAGACATTATAATATACTATATACTATAATATACAAGACCTATACTGGTCATAACCTGTAAATAAATACATAAATAAATACATTAATAAATTTTACAGTTTGTTATTTTCATAAACTTCTATTTTACAGTGAAATGTTGCAATATTTATTTTAATATTTGCATTTAATAAAAATGTATTAATTATTATTATTATAGTCATATTGACATATAATCACTGTTGTACAATAAAATAAAATTTTCTTCATTTATGTTATTTTCATCTACTTTTATTTTACAGTGAAATATTGCAATAATATTAATAATAATATTAATTTTAATTTTTTTATGTAATTATCATCATCATTTAAATTTATTATTATTATTATTTTAGTCATCTGACAATCACAATACAAAAAATAATTAATAATGAGAATAATAATAATAATAATAATAATAATAATAATAAAAATTGTATTTTAAGTGAAATTTTAGTTGTACAATGCTTTTTTTTACTTTATTTGATTTTTTTTTTAATAATAATCATCATCATCATCATTTAATTGCATTTCAAGTGAAATTTCAGTTGTACAATAACATTTTTACTTTATTTGATGTAATTGTTATTTTTATATATATATTTTTTTACAGAGGAATATTGCAAAAGTAAAATATTTTACTATTTTTATTTAATAATAATCATCATCATTTAAAAGTATTATTATTATTATTATTATAGTCATATTGACATATCACAATATAAAAGTTAAAATAAATAAATAAATAATAGTAATAAACAAATGCATCTGAAGTGAAATTTCAGTTGTACAATAAAATAAAATTGACTTTTTTGATTTATGTTATTTTCATATACATTTATTTTACAGTGAAATATTGCAATTGTAATAATTTTAGTATGTTAATCTATAATAGTAACAATCATTTTTTAAAATGATTAATATATTACTATAGCCATATTGACATGTAATGGCAATATAAAAATTGAAAAAATTGAAAAAAAAAAATATAATAATAATAATAACAACAAACAATTGCATTTCAAGTAAAATTTGCAATTTTGTCAGAAAAATCTAATTTTGCTAAGGTTATGGCCAATATAGGCTTTGTGTGTGTATATATTTCTCCCTTTTTCTATTATGAACCATCATATTAATTATCAGCTGTATCATAAATATTATTAATTTAAAAATTACTGCCTAACAGTACACTATAAAACTAATGACAACTATATAAAGTAGAGCTTTTTATGGTGACAACAGTGTTTCTACATCAATACCCCCTGACTACTAAACACAGGAAGTGTGTGTCACTCATTACGCTTCACCTTGACTGCCTAAATTGCAGGATCCTTAAAAAAAATTCTTCTGCAGCCAAATACGGAACTGGCGGGGAGAAGAAATGGAGCCACACATAAAAAAAAATGCAACTGCCTTTAAATTTAGAGGACAGCTGCTTCCTCGCACTTGCCCAAATATCATGGTTTACAAAGGACATTCTGCCTTAACGACACAGCCCGGCGAGGCAACGTAGCCCCTTTTAAGTGACCTAACCTTTTCATAAAATGTCAAGGAAAGACTAATAATCCAGTATAGCAGACTGGAAAAAGCCAGGAACCTTTGCCATGCTTTTACTGGGTCATCTCATCAAAACAGCACCAGCTTATTGATCTTGGTAGGCAGAACCATGCGGACAGGAGGGCAAAGGCTGAGTGAGAGCTAACAGCATGTTGTGAGGTGATAATAAACACTTATGTTTTCCACTTCTTGGTTCAACTTGACGTTAACAGGTTGAGAAGCATCGAAGAGTAAACTCTTAAAACAGACCCGTCCTAAGAAGACCCTTTTACTTTTGCTTTCATCTTTAGATAAAAAACTATGAAAACAGGTGGTTAAAAGTTATATTTCAGGTCTCTGATTACAATAAACAAGAAAACTGCAGTTTCAGAGAAAAAAAAAAGTCCATTCATCTATATTAACAACACAGACGACCCCATCCAACCATAAACATAGTTGTTTGTCATTACGCTGTGCCAAATAAAATGCAATTTACCACACACTCAGGTGCAATCTGCCCTGTACCTCATGCCAACTGGAGTATTGCACTCATCTATGCTAAATGCATCTTGAAATATGCTGATGTCAGCACAACGCTTCCCACCGTCTGTCCTTGAGGGAGAGTCTCCGGGGAAGAAGAGCCCTGATTGACGCATCTTGTGCTTAGTGAAATTATCTGTGATCAATTTGGCAGCGATCTATCTGCAGCCAGCACGTTCTCCGCGGGGACCAGCGGCGGGCTCTGGCAACCCTACCCATTTAGCTGATGAGACCGGTGTGACATGGCTTACCTGCGTTACAGTAAACACATTCAAGCCTCATTCGTTCAGATTTGCCCTCTTTGGATGACATTGATTTTTTCGCTTCTACATTTAGCACAGATTATGGGGTTAATGCATCGCTAATGACTTGAAAACGGAAATGTAGCGCCTTCATCCCCTCCATTCATTCATTTATTCATTCGCTCATTAATCTCTTCCTCTTCACATCTGTACCTGTTATAAATAAATCCATTTATCACTTCAACCAAGTGCATCGCTTAAAGCGGAAGGCTGTAATTTCTGTGCCACTAGTGGCAAAAATAGGAATTGCAAAAATAATAGGCATTCCTATCACCCTGATTGATCAAAAATAATTCATCCTATTCAAAGAAATGTCACGCTTTCCATAAAACTCTTCAAACCTGATGATAGTAGAAATGCTTCTTAAGCACCAAACCAGCATATTAAAATGATTTCTGAAGAATAATGTGACACTGAAGTAATGATGCTGAAAATTCATCTTTGCCATCACAAATTAATTTCAAATGTATTAAAGCAGAAAAAAACTGTTTTAAAATGTAATGTTTCACAATATTAGAGTTACATTTACTGTATTTTTGATTAAATCAAAGCATAAGAGATTTATTTCCAAAACAGTTTATATTAATTAAATGTTTTGTATTATTTAAATATACATTACCAGTCAAAAGTTTTTGAACAGTAAGTTTTTTTAATGTTTTGTAAAGAAGTCACTTCTGCTCACTAACCTGCATTTATTAGATCCAAAGTACAAGAGTTGCAAAAACAGTACAATTTAAAATAACTGTTTTCTATTTAAATATATATTTTAAAATTTAATTTACTCCGGTGATCAAAGCTACATTTTCAGCATCATTACTCCAGTCTTTAGTATCACACGGTCCTTCAGAAATCATTCTAATATGCTGATTTTCTGTTTATTATTAATATTTATTATTATTATTATTATTATCAATATTTAAAACAGTTGAGTAAATTTTTTCAGGATTATCTGATGAATAGAAAAATTCAAAGATCAGCATTTATCTGAAATAAAAAGCTTTATACATTACTCCATTCAAAAGCTTGGAGTCATTTTGAAAAGAAATTATAGACATTAAAACTTTTATTTAGCAAGGATGCTTGTTCATCAAAAGTAATGATAAAGACATTTATAATGTTACAAAAGATTTCTATTTCAAAAAAATGTTGTCCTTCTGAACTTTCTATTCATCAAAGAAACCTAAAAAGAATTCTACTCAGCTGTTTTCAACATAATAATAATAAAAGGTTTTTTGAGCAGCAAAACAACATATTAGAATGATTTCTGAAAAATCATGTGACTGGAGTAATGATGCTACAAATTCAGCTTTGAAATCACAGGAATAAATGACATTTTAAAATATATTCAAACAGAAAACAGTTTCTTTTCAACAGTAAAAATATTTCACATTTTTACTATTTTTGCTGTACTTTGGATCAAATAAATGCAGACTTCTTTTAAAAAAAAAAAACTGTTCAAAAACTTTTGATTGCTAGTGTATAATAATAAATGATTCTATAATTAAAACAGACAACTCCCCTGTCCACCTTTGGTTTGACAAATAGATAGCCCGCCCTAAACTCACACTATTGGTTGGGCTGATTAGGGCCTGAAACTGGCATAGAAAGAAGCAGACCCAGTTTAACACTGAAAAAAAAACAAAAAAAACCTCACTTAACCTTGAACCTTCAATTCACTGAAGTTTTTTCCACCTTGCCCGGGAATGCCAAGTTTTATTGCATTCAATTTATTTGAAGGTAAGATCACGTCCCTTGCTGTGCGAATAAGCACTAGGCCACATCACTGAGAAAACATCCAGTTATTATTTAATTTTGAAATAACCCCGCTTCCCTCTCGTTTAAACCATCTTGCTGTCTAGTATTAAACCTATACCCATAGGGCTAAAGTTTCTATAAATATTCACGTCCTCTCCCTCATGTGGAAAACAAAGGCGATGAATCATAGCTCATGTCTGTAATCTTGATTACATAAACTTGCATTCTCAACCGCTCGGCGACACGAGGCCACTGGTGATTTTAAGCACTTTGGCCAAGTTGTCAGTGCCAGTCTAGCCAAGTACTAATTAATCCTAATGCTACAGTTTGAATGACTCACAATACATTCAGTAGCTTGTTTAAGCGGGCCCATTGATTAACAATAAAGTGCACTCTCATTCACTCATTTTGTTAAACAAGGCGAAAAGACTCCCATCAAACAGGACTGATTAGTTAATGCATAGTAATCACACATGAAATTAGGGAGAAAGTGTGTAATTTCAGCCCCACTGGCGTCACCAAACGGAATTGTAAATTTAGTGAATGTTTTCAAATAGACTTCACACTTCCTGCATCTGCTGTTGTTCAGAACAAAACTGTTAAATCTCAGTTAGCAAAATTAGAATGTTAAATTATTTGGAACAAAACATTCTAAAAGATTCAGTATGCTTCCATAGTACATTGAACTGTGACCTCAAAGGTAAAGGACGTTTTGATTTCGCATAATATGAACAATTTAAGCCAGACATTATCATCTGTGTTTAGACAAAAAAGAAAGTCTTCAGCAGGACAATTTGACAAGACTTTCATTAATATGTTGTTTTGTGCTTCCATCTACTGGTAGAATGGTGTAATTGCAGTAAAAAACTAATTTTATTTTCCAAATAAAAACTAAATGTCTTAAAGGTGATTCATAATGTGAGCATTCCTGGTTCACTTCAAGTTAACATTTACATTTAATAACATTTACATTTAGAACAAAACTATTAAAATAACCAAAAAAAAACAAGATCTTGAAATAGACTTTCCCCCCTTAATCTACACTCCCACCCTGTAAAACCCACAGTGACAAAGTTCAAGCAAACAGCTAAGATGATTGTTGCTGAAAAGGGCTTTCTGATATTTATATGGCTGATCTATTATTGACGCTCAGAAACAATCTTGCTGTTTAGAAGGGATTGTGCTAACAGGAAAGACAAATATTTAATCGATAGCGTCTGAGATTGAGTTGACCTCAAGGGAATTGGGAACATCTACTACAGGGCTAAAAAAAAGTGGTAGAGTCGAGGGTGGAGAGTTTGTAGCTCTTACCAGCAGTTATAATCTGCACTGTCCATGGATGTTTGGCCATCAGCACCTGATAAGATCTCCAAAGGCCCGCCATGTGACAAAGTCTAACGCACAAAAAACACAAGATTACTGAAATGTATTGCAATGAAAACTGCTATGGAAATAGAAAAAATAGCTGACACCTTATTTAGCATGTGGCAAGAATAATATCAATGCAATATCATCATGGGACTAAAATGAGCAAACAAATCTCTTTTTAATTTATGCAACATCATTTTATCAAAAAAACGCAAACTTTTAACCAAAAATTGTTTATATACACTACCAGTCAAAAGTGTTTGAACAGTAGGTTTTTAATTGTTTTTTAAAGAAGTCTTTTCTGCTCACCAAGACTGCATTTATTTGATCCAAATTACAGCAAAAACAGAAAACCTTTAAAACATTTTTACTATTTAAAATATCTGTTTTCTATTTGAATATATTTTAAAATGTAATTTATTTCTGTGATTTCAAAGCTAATTTTTTAGCATCATTACTCCAGTCACATGATTCTTCAGAAATCATTCTAATATGCTGATTTGCTGCTCAAAACAGCAAATAAAAATCTATTATTATTATTTTTTTTTTTTATTTGAAAACAGCGGAGTAGATTTTTTTCAGGTTTTTTTAGATGAAAAAAAGGTCAGAAGAGCAGCGTTTATCTGAAATAGAATTTTTTTTGTAAGATTACAAATGTCTTTATCACTTTTGATCAATTTAAAGCATCCTTGCTAAATAAAAGTATTAATTTCTATAATTACACTGACTCCAAGCTATCAAATGGTATAGTGTATAATATTACAAAAGCTTTTTATAGCTTTTTATTTTGTACTCAACTGTTCTAAATAAAATAAAATAAAATAACACTGACACTGGAGACTAGAGTAATGATGCTGAAAATTTAGCTTTGATCACAGGAATAAATTGCATTTTAAAATATATTCAAACAGAAAGCAGTTATTTTAAATAGTTATTTTTTAATCATAAAAATATTTCACAATATTACTGCTTTTGCTGTATTTTGGATTAAATAAATGCAGGCTTGGTAAGCAGAAGAGACTTCTTTAAAAAACATTAAAAATATTACTGTTCAAAAACTTTTGACTGGTAGTGTACTTGCATATGATTCACTATATACTATTCAAAAGAACCGCTCGTTCAGGAATCCGACTACACTGGCGACGATGTATGCATATGATTCACTAAAAAGAATCGATTCAAACGATTCATTCATTTGGGAATCAGACTACACTGACTGTGCTGTTCGTTTTGGATTCATGTTTCAGTTTAAGGTGCTTTATTGACTTGACAAATATTTTTACATTCCTGTTGTCAAAGCATTCTGCGTCCAGTTATAGCAGTGAAAAAATGACAAAAAAGGAAATTAGAAAGAGCTTTATTGCCAAACATGTTTACATGCATACGAATTTGTCTTGGCGACATGAACTTACAGTGAAAAAGTAGTAGATTGCATTAAAAATACAATACATTTCCAAGTAAAAAAGATAAAAGTAATTACAAACAATAAAACATGCAATGGAAATATTCTGATTTGAAAAACAACGGGCTCATAAGAGTCATTAATTTGGAAACTCAAATTATACTGTTCATTAGTTAAGACAAACAGGATTTAGTTAGTTATTGTTAATATCAGCATTTACTAATGCGTTATTACAATCACAAGTTGCTTTTGTTAACAGTACTTAATGCACTGTAAACTGTGAACAAACAATGAACAACTTTATTTTTATTAACTAACATTAACAAAGATGAAATAGTGTGATTAATAGTGTTCATTATTTATTCATGTTAGTTAATACATTAACTAATGTTGGCACCTTATTGTAAAGCTTTACCAACTATACTTTGTACATTTGTGATTCGCTAAAAAGAATCGGTTCATAAGATTAATTAATTTGGATACTGGACTACACTGATCGCATTGTACATTTTTGATTCATTCGAGGAATCGGTTCATAAGAGTCATTTATTCGTGAACCGGACTACACAGTAGCGTTGCACTGTATATTTTTAGTGTTGGTGGCCCAGCTGATTAGTAGAGACCTGAGTCAAATTTAAACGTTAAAAACAAGCTCAAGACCTGTCAACGGAACCGGTTTCTAACATTAATAATGTCTACTGAGCATTCCTGATTTTATAAGGTTCAGTTGCACTCGTACAGTGATGAGAGTCTCGCGCTTTGGCTCAAAGGCGCGTGCAAGTGCGCGTGCCATAAATCATGATTAATTTCCAAACTTAAAAACAAAACCTTTTTTTTTTTAACAATTCTGTTTCTCACAACGCTGACATACAAAACTAAAAATGTGTCATCCACTGTACATATTTATTTTCCTTTAATTAATACAATTTGTCCTGCTGACCCCTCTCAAGTGCTTATAACAAAGCTTATGCAACGCGCATTAAAACTACTTTATTTTAAAACTATTGCACAGTAAGTTTTAACCTGTAAGTAGACTTAAATTAGACAGAACGTAGTCCTACCTTACCTTGTCACGTAACAGAAGATACAGTGTGTGTTAAAGGGATGTCGGCGTTGCTGAAATAAAAGCGGTATGAGTGCGCTGCTTTCCAAAGTCAAAAGAGGAAGGGGAGTGACTTCCAAAGACGTGACGGAAGCTTAAACTCATTCAGTTTAGTTTGTACATATATCAGAACAACCTGAGAGATGCCGTGACATAATTCATTTTACCCCAAAGTCAATACTAGAACGTGATGCTTGCGGTGGTGTGAAGCAACACGCAAAAGTTTCAAAGCCAAACAGAATGTTTCAAAATAAAAGTCTCACTCCATAAATTTGACTATTGGAAAATGGTTTTAGTGCCGATTTAAAACAGCTAAAACCCCTCTTAAATTAAAGTATTTCATTAATTATAATTACCCCAATAAATCATTATGTGTACCTGGAAGTGGTTTTGAAAAACGAAGGGAAAACTCTGGCTGGGTAAGACCAATAAAACTTGGGTAACACTTTACAATAAGGCGTCATTTGTCAACATTAGTTAACGTATTAACTAACATAAACAAACAACGAACAATACATTACACCGTTTATTAATCTTTGTTAACGTTAGTTGATAAAAGTACAGTCGTTTATTGTTCAAGTTAGTTCACAGTGCATTAACTAATGTTAACAAACCCAGCTTGTTATTTTAATAATGCATTAGTAAATGCTGAAGTTAACATTGACTAAGATTAATAAATGCTGTAGAAGTATTGTTTTTTTTTCTTAGTTCATGTTAACTAATGTCAACTAATTAACCTTATTGTAAACCATTACTAAAATTTGTTACAATTAAATTTTTTCGATGTTTGAAGAAAAAGAAAGAAATAAGACAGACTTAAGCACAAAATATTTTATTGCGCTATTTATACAGACAGAAAAAAAAATGTTCCAGCAGAAGTGGAATGGCTTACAGCACTGGAGGTCAGTTTGAAGCTGGTAAACAGATAACCCAGGGAAATTATACATGTACAAAATCATTACAGTACACATCTCTGGAAAGAAAAAAAACTTAAATAAGAAAGAGAAACATTTTTCCTCTTTATAATAATGTAGTCTGAAGTCTTAAGTCCATTACTGAGATTTGATTTAGAATAATGCATAACCAAGTCAAAATATCACTGTACAAAAAATAAAAACAATTCAAAACGGCAGTTCCAATTAG
This sequence comes from Labeo catla, assembly GCA_012976165.1. Classification (NCBI taxonomy): domain Eukaryota; kingdom Metazoa; phylum Chordata; class Actinopteri; order Cypriniformes; family Cyprinidae; genus Labeo; species Labeo catla. The sequence continues at coordinate 83,555 of VONZ01000069.1, forward strand.
ACAACAAACATACAACGAAAAATAAGACAAAGATGTCAATTTCAGTATTACATTTTGTCAAGTGGGACCAAATAGACATTTCTAATTAAATGCCATTGAAATAATGTGCAACACTCTGCTTTAGGTGAGAATATAATCAAATGTTTGCTTACATAAATTTAAGTGCATCTCAGGTTGCTGTATGTGCATTTCGGCACTATTAGTTCAATCAGGTTTATTAAAAAAAAAAATGCATTAGATAACGCGTAACAGTGAAAGTTCAGGAGAAGCTCATGTTTTGATCTCTCTTCTGGTTTAATTTTTGCTAAAACACCTCCAAAATGTTCTTCAATAATTATTTCTCAACTTTTGTCACTGCAAATTAATCTGTCATTGCCTCTCATTGCTCAGGAATGGCAAATAAACCAATGAAAATAAATATACATTATCTACACTTTAAAATTCAAGTATTTAACAGAAAACCATAAACCTGATTTTGTTCCCCTCGGTGGCACTATAGTGCTAAACACTAAAACCAATGATGAGAGGAAAATTATTCCTTTGGACTTCAAACTGAATTTTCTATTAACAAAAGTCCCTTTTCAATATTTCAAGAATTTTTACACACACACACAAATACTATCACAAGTAGACTGATGCATTGATTGGCACTTCACATCTGTATCACCTTCAAGACACCAATCAATTGGAGAAAAAAAAAATAAAATAAAGTAGATGTAGATTAAACAACAGATGTAATGTTTATGAGAAGAATACAATGCAACATTGCAGTTAAACCGTGATGTCTGACCCAAATCATATTTGTGCTTAGGCTACGAATTAAGGTAGTAACAATTATGAACATTTTCAGCAAAGCTGCAATACTAAAGGCAGGTTAAATTGACGCAGGCGTACAGAAATGTTTCTTTCAATTAGTGTAAGACGTCAGCTCTATACAAATGAAATTAAGTCAAGACCACATAAAATTAGCAAACAAATATCAAGTATGTGCTGTGTTTGCAGTCAATTATATATACTGTGTTTTACACAGTACAGTCAAGGTCAAAAGTTGCAGAATCTGCAACATGTTAATTATTATAGCAAAATAAAAGGGATCATACAATTTTTTATTTAGTACTGACCTGAATCAGATGTTTCACATAAAAGGGTTCAAAGGGTTCAAATACACAAAAAAGCTAAAAAAAAAAAAAAAAAGAATTTGTGGGACCTGAAGTATTTATTTTTTTTGAAGAACAGCAGGCAATTTAACTTTTCAGGACAAACAAGGGACTCATGAACAAATATCCAAAAAGACATTAAGAATAAAGTGTATGTAAACCTTTGAACGGGGTCATTTTTATAAATTCAATTATTATTTTCTCTTGTAGACTATATGTAAATGACTTATGTGAAATATCTTCAGGTCAGTACTAAAAAAAAAAAAAAGGCATTTTGTCTCTCTTATTTTGCTAAAATAACTAACATTTTGCAGATTCTGCAAGATGTATGTAAACTTTTGACCTCAACTGTATATACTGTATACTTATACTATTGAAAAATAGTACAAGGTCGTTTGGTACAAGTTTGGTAGTATGCCATTTTAAACACCTATGAAGTAACTATGTTGTGCCCTTATTATTTCTTACTTCAAGTATTCAAGTAAGTACAAATCTCAAATTGTGATGGTCATGTGGGCACTGCAAGGAAAACTAATGAGCAGTAATCTCCCATGTTTGCAGGTCTGTTAATGCTTTGACCTGTATTGAGCATAGGCTCATGTGTAGCATGTAGTATTGCAAGAATTGGCAGCAAGAGACGGCTAAGGCTTATGCATATAAAGGGCAGGGCAATGAGTCCACAATCATAAGATTAAGTGCTTAAATGTTCCCTTCTGCGATGCATGCAGATACAGTCGCTCACATACTGTACACATCTTGATGAAATTCAGTAGTCCATCCCATCATCACTTTCATACCAGTCTGAAGGAGCATCAGTCCCAAAGTAACGGTCCCCAAAATTACCTGCAAAAAAATTGCTTTTGATTATGACATATTGTGCATCCCGTTTTTACTGTTTTTGGTAAAGGAACCCACATGTAGACAAGTTTATTTCTTCATCGGAACAGATATGAAGAAATTTAGCATTACATCACTTGCTCACCAATAGATCCTCTACAGTGAATGGGTGCCATCAGAATGAGAGCCAAACAGCTGATAAACGCATCACAATAATCCACATGACTTCAGTCCATCTTGTGAAGTGAAAAGCTGCATGTTTGTAATTAACAATCCTATCATTTTAACTTTAAACCAGGGGTGGGGAACGTTGATCCTCCAGTGAAAGGTCCATACCCTGTTGTCCCCTCATATTAAAATCCATAAACATATTTGTTTAGAACTGTTTTTACTTCTAAACAGTGTTGATCTGTGCATTTTTGACAAATTGATGAACTGAAGTCATCTATCAGCTGTTTGAACTGTTTGGTCATTCTGATGGCACCCATTCACTGCAGAGGATCCACTGGTGAGCAAGTGATGTAGTGCCGAATTTCTCCAAATTTGTTCAAATGAAGAAACAAACTCATCTAGGTCTTTGATGGCCTGAGGGTGAGTACATTTTCAGCAGATGTTCATTTTCATATGAATGATAGTAAAACTGCTCTTACCAATCCCTGGAATGATGTGAAACTCATCGTTGACCCTCTTGTCCACGGCAGTGGTAATGATGCGCACTTTGGGAAAGGCGTAGGCCACTGAGTGAACGCCCATTTCCGCCATGAGCAGAGAGAGCAGGAAGATCTTATCCTCCTGAACATCATGATCCTGGAACAGATGAGTTTATGAATCGCCCTCATTTAAACCTTACTGTACCAATATAATGCACAAAAATAAATATCACTGAATGGCTTGAATAGTGTCTGTTATGCAATGATACATTTTTGGAATAATATAATATAATATAATATAATATAATACAATATATAATATGACCCTGGACCACAAAACCAGTTATAAGAGTCAATTTGATAAAACATCAGATTTATACATCATCTGAAAGCTGAATAAATAAGCTTTCCATTGATGTATGGTTTGTTAGAATAGGACAATACCGTATTTGGCCGAGATACAAGTATTTAAAAATCTGGAATCTGACGGTGCGCAAAAAAAAAAAAAAAATCAACTTTAATTTTGTCCAAATGAAGTTCTTAGCAATGCATATTACTAATTAAAAAATAAGTTTTGATATATTTACAGTAGGAAATTGACAAAACATCTTCATGGAACATGATCTTTACTTAATATCCTAATGACTTTTGTCATAAAAGAATAATCGATAATTTTGACCTATACAAATATATTGTTGGATATTTCTACAAATATACCCATGCTAAATTTTTAAAACACCTGAAGGAACCATGAAGTGGAACAAATCTATATATTTCCAAGTAGCCATGTTGTTAGATATAAGTATTGAACCAAGGCTAGACAGACCTTTTAAACACCCGTATTGAATGTGAACTTTGCTTCCACTTTGCTCCCAAAAAAGGGAGCAATTTGGTTAGGATTGTTTGTTTTTTTATGCAAGAGAGGTCCAAGATCACGTAGAAATGTGATTGTCCATTGAAACAGATTAGACCTAACAAGACAATCTCAGTTCTAGGGCTCATATCTCCTATCACTTGCATAACAGATTCAGCATACTGAGATGTTGACATTTATCTTACACATCTTAAGAAGAACCCAGATCTACTCCACAATGCCCAGGAAGTGTAAAAATATCTGTGCACATTTGGGAAATTTATTTCAAATTAAACAAATATGAACTGTCTTCTGAGGTGACTTACAAGTAAGACTCTGACAGCCATGAGAGCTGCCGCTCCTGTAGACACAGTGCTGTCCATCAGGATGACGTAGTCCTCACTGATGTCCTTGGGCAGACGAAGGTAATGGAGCTGAGGAGGAAATTAGGCCGTAATAAGACAAATTTATAAACTAAGCAATGATTTATATGGCATTACATAAAACATTAAACTTCTAAAGCTGAAACAGACATAAGCAATAGATGGTACTGCACTGAGATTTCACCCTAAATTAAATAAGGACATTTAAGGTACTTTGAGATCAAAGAAATGCAAATGGAACACTGCAGTAGCAAGGATGAGTGATATATATATATATATATATATGATTTAATTTCAGCCTTTGATTATAAAAAAACGTCTTTTGGAATATATTTGAAAATCATTTTTTTTCCTTCGAAATAAGCATAAGAATTATTGTACAATTATTTTAATATATGCTATAATATATCACCATAAAGCAAACAAACAAATATAACTGTTTCCTACAAAATGTTTGAAGAGCCAGGATAAGTTTTAATATAACTCAGACTGGATTTGTCTAAAAGAAGCAAGTCATATACAACTAGGATGCCTGGAGGGTGAGTAAACAATGGGCTAATTTTCATTTTTGGGTAAACTATCCCTTTAAAATGCAAGGCAAGGCAAGTGAAACAGACAGTCTGAACTAATTTCTGTAAATAAAATTGATCAAACTTGTGTCGCCATTTAAATGGTACAAATATATCAGGAACATTTATTATAACGGCACGTCATTACAGTGTGTTGCTATTTTTTGCTGAAATAAATGACTAAGAAACTATATAAAGAACGTATTATAAAAATAACCAAAAACTAAAGCAAAACTGAAATATTGAAATCACTAAAACTTACAACTGAAAATAGAAAACTAAAAGCTAATTTAAAATAATAAATTATAGTAGTATATAAATAATACTAAAACAACACTGTTCATAAGCAGTACAGCAGTAGACTGTACTTAAAGGAGAAGTCCACTTTCAGAACAACAATTTACAGATAATGTACTCACCCCCTTGTCATCCGAGATGTTCATGTCTTTCTTTCTTCAGTTGTAAAGAAATTATGTTTTTTGAGGAAAACATTTCAGTATTTTTCTCCATATAATGGACTGATATGGTGCCCCGAGTTTGAACTTCCAAAAGGCAGTTTAAATGCGGCTTCAAATGATCCCAAATGCAACTGTAAATGATCCCAGCTGAGGGAGAAGGGTCTTATCTAGCGAAACGATCGGTTATTTTCATTAAAAAAAAAATACGATTTCAATACATTTTTAATCTCAAACGCTTGTCTTGTTTTGCTTTCCCTGAACTCTGTGTATTATGGTTCAAGACAGTTAGAGTTGAAAAAAGTCAATCGTATTTTCTCCCTCAACTTCAAAAATCATTTCAAAATCATCCTACATCACTGCAGAAGTTCCGACCCAGTCTTTGCAAAATGAACATGCAAAGAAGATCAAACACCCTTAACAAAAAAGGTAAAACAGCAATACAGGATGATTTTGAAGTTAAGGGAGAACATGAGATAGAAGTTTTTCGACATACCCTAACTGTCATGAACCGGAAAAAAACAGGTCGGGAAGAACAAGACAAGACGAGCTGAAATGTTTTCCTCAAAAAACATAATTTCTTTACGACTGAAGAAAGAAAGACATGAAAATCTTGGATGACAAGGGGGTGAGTACATTATCTGTAAATTATTGTTCTGTAAGTGGTCTTCTCCTTTGATGCAGAGTGAACATACAGCTAGAGGGATCTGTATGCAATACTCTTACAAAAAAACCTGCAAACTGACATCCATCACAACAGAGCTGTCAAGTTTGTCATGTACGTCAAGACACGTTATATGTCAGGTAAGCAGAGGCATAGATATCAAATCTGACAAACCACAGCAGTGAAACAGACCGTGACCTGACTAGTAGGCTACGAGTAAATCATACGTGCCATCTCACCAAGGCTGAGAACACAAGGACACATGATAACACGGCCAACTTTTTGATCAGAGCTTGTTTATAGACGGGTCTGTCAGTTGGATGGGTGAAGACGTGATACCTCAGGCTCTCCTGTGTCATGATTGGTCTGAATGAGGATCTTTCCGAGTCGAATGTCCTTACAAACAGCCATCAAGGCCTGTTCCATGGTCTCTCCTGCCCGCAGAATGGACACACCAGTTATCTGCCAAATGAACAAACAAAAGGCACAGGTATAAAGTCTTGCCATATAACAGCGCTATATATAATAGAGAATAGCAAAGCCTATGGAAATGCGTTTCTGCCATTGAATAAAAAAAAAGCTAATTGTGATGTTTTATCTCACAATTTAGACTTTTTTTTCCCTCTCACAGTTCCGAGTTTTATATCTCAAAATTCAAACGTTCATTCTCTGAAAAAGGGGGAAAAATGTCAAAATTGACAGATAAAAGCTGCAGTTACCTTTAATTTGTGGCGGAAACAAAAAATCTGAATTGTGAGATGTAAGCTCCGAATTCAGAGATAAAAAGTCAGAATTGCAAAATATAAACTCAGAACTAGAAACTTGCAAAAAAAGAATTTTGAGTTTATATTTTGCAATTCCTTCTTTTTCTTTTAACTGCAAGAAAAGTGTGAATGATGAGATATAAACTCATAATTGCGAGAAAAAAAAGTCTGAAAGTGAGCTATAAACAACATTTTGAGGAAAAAGTCTGAATTGTGAGATGCAAATGCAGAATTGTGAGGAAAAAAAAGTCTAAAATGTGATAAAAGTTTGCAATTACTTTTTTTTACATTTTTTTTTTTACTCTGTGGTAAAAACAGGCTTTCATAGAAACCAACTAATTTGAGAAATTAATAGCCAAGATAACCAATTTAACCCAGCAATTTTTCACAAAAGTATGTAACACATTTTAATCTTCCAATAAACAAACCCGTTTCCCGCTCAGCCTCTTCCCTTCATATATAGTTCCTTGAGGAGTTTCAACAGACACCGGCTAAAAAGAGAAGATGAAATAAGGATCAGTGATCTATTTTTTTTTAAACTAAAATTATATAAAACAAGTGCTCTAATCTTGAATGAAGACCTGCTTCACTTCACACCATAAAAATTTAATTTGTCCATGGGGGCACTGCCTGACACTCGTATGTATCACTGTATTATGACCAATATCCAGAGCTCGTAATATGAAGTTTAAAAGTTCATAGTTGGTCATTAATGCCGGTCCACTCACCTTCAGCGGCAGGAAGGACAGAGCGTGCTCTATGAGAAGCCTCATTAATCTCTTTGAATAGAAAATAAATTCATCCCGACTGGTTTCTTTGTTCCTGGGGGCACAGCGGACACAGTCAATAATACATAACGGAGATTGTGTGTGTTTTGGAAGAGAGTGTGATATTGTATACAGGAACCGCTAGTCTGAGAGTTTAGATAAAGTGAGAAAACAAGCCTTATTTTATTTTAATTACCCAATTACATATTAGTGAGAAAAACGCACAAACATAACTCAAGCTGTTGCCAGCCTACTGAAGCAATACTCATTTTAACAGGCAATTGATCATTCAGCTAATAATTTAGCTCTTTATTTATTTGTGACATATAGAACACTTATAATGGAATAACCCAAGGTATACAATAAACCCATATATACATATACACATATATATATATATATATAATTTTTTGTTTGAGCTGAGGGCTTGTAGTTTGCTAACGTGCTAGATACATACTGTGAAATAATGCCATCTTTTTGTATTATGCTGTCTTTAAACATGAACAGCACAGTTATTTTTAATAAAACTTGAAATGAAATTGTGTTTTGTCAAAACTTGAATCACTATCATTTGTTACCAGATAGTTATTAATATATTACATTACGTCATTATATTACATCATATAAACAAAGAAACAAAAAAACAAATTAATTACTTAATTAATAAATTAAGCACTAAACCATAACTTGAATCATATATCATTAAAATGTGTTGAAAAAATTACATTTTTTTGTTTTTGTTTTCCAAGTTTGGGGGCAGATTTTAAGAATTTAATAGTTACATTTCATTCAAAGTTTAATAATAGCTAATACTGCAAAATATTAATTTAAAATCGCTATTTTCCATTTTAAAATGCACCTAATTCTTTTGCTTGCAAAACACTGCATATTACCAATGTCGAAAACAGTTTTCAGGATTCTTTGATGAATAGAAAGTTTAAAAAACAGCATTTACCTGAATGAGAAATCTTTTGTAATATGAATGTTTTTACTATCAGTTCTGATGACTTTAATGCATCCTTGCTAAATAAAAGTAATCATTTTTTAAATGAAATTTTGAAATGGCAAATAAATCAAAAAAATATTATAATAAAAATACCAATAGTGTGTATGTGTAAGTTACATAAGTATTTTTAAGAGTAGTGAGGTCATACCTGATAATAGTGTGCATTCCTCTGACCTGTGGGGTACTTTCCATGACACTCAGGGTCTTGGGTAGAGGTTGACCCTGATGGGCAGATGCCAGGGCTGATCTACATAGCACATGGATATGAGAGGTAAACATCCCACAAGTTGCACACAAGCAAACAAAAAAGTAACCACACTTTTTGTTAATGGAAAAGAGACAAATATAACAATATTTGACTTTTTCCCAGTGCGAATATGGTTTGAAGAGTTGATGCGAGTTTGAAATGTTATGGTAGAAAGTCAAGGCCCATTCACTTCAAGTCAGGATTTTCATTTTAGATACATTTTAAAATAAAACAACTGCAAAATCTGCACAAATCAATCACTTTCATTCCAAAAAGAAACCACATTGAGCAATAAAATATTGACTTTGGCTACGTGTTGACTACCTGTTAATATCATAGGTTTCAATGTACAAGTGTGTGCATCCTCAGACTTGGGGTGAACAGGCCTTTAAATTAGAAGTAGACAGAAGTGAGGGTTTCGCAACCAAAGATATGATGCACAAGCATTAAAGAAACAGTTCACCTCAAAATAACAATCGTCATCATTTACTCCATTTCATTCCAAACACATATCACTGACTGAAATAAAAAAATGCTGCTTTTTAATATTGTAAAAAACTCTTTTGGTATATTGCAGAAGAAAGAATAAAAAGTCATACTTGAGGTAGAGTAAATGACCATTTTAGTTTTAGAGTAAACCATTTCTTTAAAAAGCGAAAATATGACATTAAAGAAATAGTTTAAATTTACTCACCCCTAGTGTGACTGAAGATGGTCATGTCTGTCTTTCTTCAGCCAAAAAGAAATTAAGGTTTTTGAGGAAAACATTCCAGGATTTTTCTCCATATAGTGCACTTCAATGGGGACCAACGGGTTGAAGGACCAAATCCCAAATCTACACAATCCCAGCCAAGGAATAAGAGTCTTATCTAGTAATTTTCTTAAAAAAAAGGATATACTTTTTAACCACAAATGCTCATATTTGCACTAGCTCTGCGATTCGCATTACATAATCACCATAGAAAAAGATATGTGTGGTTAGTTCTTCGTCTGTGTACTCTGGCTCAAATAGGTAAGGTAGAGCAAACAAATTTCATTTTCTCATCCAACTTCAAAATCGTCCGACATCGTTGTTTTACCTTTTTTGTAAAGGGCGTTTGACTTCTTTTGCATGTTTGCTTTGTAAACACTGGGTCGGTGTTTCCGCCTACGCCACGCGTGACCTTTCCAACATGATTACGTAAAGTGAAGTCAAGCTAGTGCAAGATGAGCATTTATGGTTAAAGTATATGCATTTTCATATTTTTAGAATAGATAAGACCATTATTCTTCATCTGGGATTGTGTAGAGCCCTTCAACCCGTTGGCTTTATGGAGAAAAATCCAGGAATGTCTTCCTTAAAAACCTTCATTTCTTTTAGACTGAAGAAAGACAGACATGTACATCTTGGATGACATGGGGTGAGTAAATTACCAGGAATTTTTTATTCTGGAAGTAAACTAATCGTTTAAATAAAACCAACCTGATTGGACTGAACTGCTCATTTAATTACAATATCGTAAATGTGAAAATCTAAGCAAGGAGAGCCACCACTGCCCTCCACAGTGTACAACAACCTACATTATTGACTAATTTGAGATATTTAATTTATGTAGCTGCTAAATTTCCTTCATTGTGGCTGCTGGTTTGACCAAACCTCAGCCCACAATGCCATACAGAAAAACAGCACGTCCTAACCAGCGTGATGCGACAAGTACTTTGTCCGCACTGAACGCAAACCTGCTCCTTGGCATAACACTATGACAACCAATCAGAAGATATGTACAGAGATTTTGGACCAATCAGATTTCTACCTATGCAATCCCAAAAAACAGACCAAGTGATGGACAAAATGTCTTGTCGCTTTTTCACAGTCGATGCTGGTTAGGACTCTGGTTAGGATGACAGTGTGAATGTTATTAGCTCACTCTAAAAAGCTGATGCTAAGTTAAACATACACAAGCTTTGAAAAATTCAAACATAATAGTAAAAAAAATAAAATAAAAAACACTAAAAAAAAAAAAAGCAGAACGTGTTTTGTGAGGAAGGATTGCAGAGGATGAATCTAAGTAAAAAAAAAAAACAGAACAGAACAGAAAAAAAAAAAGAAAGGCGAGAGGATGCAAGAATTTATCCTCACATATCCCAGCGGAGTTTCCTCTGAAGAAGGGAATAAATGTTCATTGGGAGACAATGATGACGAGACAGAGAAAAGAGAGAGGGAGGGGGAGAAAAGAACACGACCTGATTAAAGTCTATACAGAACAGACGGACACATCACAGCCAAGATGAGCTCAGGTTTGGGTAGTATATCAGTGGTTTTCAGCTGAGGTGCTGCAATAAAATGATAAAATGACAACATGTCTCAATACAGAGACCATATGCATTATAGATGGATTTTACAAGCTGCACAGTATCTAAAAAAAAAAAAAAAAAGCAAAACCACTGAAATAGGCCCATCCCTGTGTTAGCAACAGCATCAACATAAAACAGTGGAGGTGGAGACAAAAGGTACACAGTGCAGCTATGGCGTTTTTTTGGCTTGGAAAGCTTTACAAATATATTCTTTGTCTTCATATCAATTTTGTCCATCATTCAGGTCTTTTTACATATATGATTTCAGACAAATGAGATTTTAATACGGGTGAGACTGTGTGTCCATTTATAACTCCACAGCCAGAGCTACGCTTTTTCTTTTGACTCCATTTGCATCTCTGCAGGTTTGAGGAAAAGAAAGGAGAGATGAAGCACAGGTTTAAAGAATGAAGGACAGAGAGATGGAAGGAAATGAGGTGAAAAGCAGCCATACCTCACTGTGATTTCACGCTGGGATGGTTAGAGCAATCGGTTGAGGGTTTAGCAAGTATTTCATTACAAACACGCACAGGGAGGAGAAGAATAAAAAAAGAAAAGAAAAAAAAGACACACTCATGAAATGAGATATTCACTCAGAAAAGCCATTCCAAACAGTCAGCCCTCACCCTTTCCATGGTATACTGGGAAAATATTTTATGGCACTATTAGCTACTTTTATGCTCTATATTTAACCTGATACAATCACAATCTTGAGGGTTACAAAATATACATTTATGCTTCTCATATTTCCATCACTAAAAAGAAAATGTTTCAGGCTGATTTAACGGTCTTTATCAGTGTAACTGTATCACTGTGGTTTCATGGGGTTGCTTAGATAGCACATATATAGATACTAAATTTTCCTGCTTTAGTTACACCAGGTGTGTTTTTTTTTTAAAAAGGATGATTCTTCAATGAAACAAAAATGAAAATCGATAGTGTTTGAATTAGGGAAATTGTATTTTAAATACATAAGTAATACATGAAACTTTAAGTATAAAATCAATATATTTATTAATTTATATATTAATAATTTGTTATAATAGTAATGTGCACATGTCTGCATAAATTATATATACACATACCATTTAAAAAATATTTTAAGTGAATAAATATATATGATATATATAAATATATATAGATATATAAGACACTGGTCAGTATTTATCATTTTAATGAATCTTTAAAATTAATTAAATTAATCCATTTAATTATTTAAAATAAATAAATAAATAATACACTGGTCAGTATTTATCATTTTAATTAATTTAATCATTATTAATATGAGGTAGGTAGCTTAATTGGCTGCTACCTACCTTATGTTAGCAAGTCTAATGTTTATCATTTTTCCCCTCATAAACCAAAAAATGTCAATATCACCATACATAATATTAAAAACCCACACGTCACACATTATACAAAACAAAATGTCAAAAGTGCCCCTAAATGAGTAATCACACACAAAAAAAACACTTTTGCAGTGATTCTAAAAACATTACTTTTCAGTCAAAGTACTCACTGGGCCTAACACAGAAAATCTTTCAAATCTGACCCCCATGTGATGAGAAACCCAATGCTGCGCTGTGGCTTTAGAGCATGATATCTTCTGCACAAAAGCACATGGTTCATTAGTCCTAAAGATCATTCCTCACTGTGACTGATTGAGTAAAGAAGGGAGAGCATTTTCCACCTCAGGATAATTCATGACTTTATTCAGCCTGCCAGGCACAGAAAATGATTACATTTCAAAGAGGCCCTAAACCCTTTCTGTGGAATACATCTGTCATCAATACATGCACATGAACGTCACTCAGCAAACGTTCATTAGTGGTAACATCTTTATCTTTCTAATAATTACCTTGGTAGGCATCAGAAGTCAACATGAAATCAAAACTGACTACACGTTTGCTTGTCTCTTGGTTTTTCAGCATATTGTCTGAATTATCAACGCATGTTATTCCAAAGAAAAAAAATGGATAATGTTAACCGACAGGCAAAAGGATTTCAGTCACTGTTTTAGCAAATACACAATTGGACTGGACTATATTATGGTATGAAATGCCCACTTTTTACTTAATTTTTTAATGAATACTGTGCCAGAAATTACATTTGCAAATTCATTTTGTAGTACTATAAAGGGGTGTAAAATTGAGAACAAGATTACTGGCCTTGTCATTTCTTGTTTTAACCAATGCACATAATGTTTAGAACAAAATATCTTGTGTCACAGGTACAGTATGACCACCAGAGGGCAAACTATACTCATACCATGGCATGGGCTTTGTATGCACACGCATGCAACATCTCTGTGTGTGTATTAAGAGCATGTGGATCATCTAGCAGGAATAATAGCATGCACGTTGGCCATTCTCAGCACTTCATTATGCACAGACCAACTAATCATTCTCACTCGGTGTCAATCAGATGAGAATGAGGAGGCATTTTTATTACATACCTTTTCCAGCTGACTGTGAACGTGCTGAACAATCAGATCCAGGGCTACAAAGTTTTCTCCACCTGGAAAAACAACAGAAGGGGACTGTTATAATCTACATTATGCTTTCACACAGACACAAAATTCACATAATTTGAGTTGAAAAAGGCTGAATAAACTGAAAAAAGGTTTAACAGTAATTATTTATTGCCATACCAGCATCAAAGGCTATTACAAATGCATAAGGTCTTTCAGTTTGATACTTAAACAGAAACATTTTTAAATCATCTATTAATTAAGTTTCTTAAAGGGGTCCTATTATGTTCTATTAAGTCTTGATTTTGTTTTGGGGGTGTATTAGAACTGGGGGTGTTGTGGCTCCGACGCGACAACCGGAGTAGATCGCAGCTTCGGCATGTGTTTCGACCCCCTGTACTGCACACGTCCGCGGCGTGTTACAGCTCTGAAACGGCCACTCTAGTCAATGCGTGTGTTTATACCCACCGCGCTGCGGCCCGTTGAAGCGGTTCTCTGCGCTGCATCGCTAAAGTTTGAAAAATTCGAATTTCCGTGGCCGGGATTTAATTTAACGATATTCTAATGGACCGCGTTGTGACATCATTGCATGTGGAAAACAAACGTTGTAGTCCAAAGGAGCCGTTCGTTGTAGTTCTTAAAAAGGCACACACTGACTAAAGTTCAAAATGTGAAAAAGCATAATAACACCCCTTTAATATAAACATTGCATAGCGACATTACAAGCGAGACAGTATATGCTTAATAGTCTACTATATCTTTCTGAGTGCAGTTTTGACATTTTCTTAACATACCTCTTGGGACCACAATATCTGCCACCTGCACAGTGGGTTCAATGTACTGCTCAAACGCTGGCTTGACATATTTGTTGTACTGTTTAATGACGCCTGCAATGTCACGCCCTCTATCCGTGATGTCCCTCTTTAGGCGTCTGACTAGCCGGATGTCAGAATCTGTGTCTACAAACACCTTCATGTCTAGAAGCTGAAGGACAAAAAGAAAGAGAAATACAACAAAACATCAAAAAACTGACAACCTGTGACAGACATACAGAAACAGTGTACATTAGGGCTGCAACAAACAAATATTTTGATTACAATGGCAAATTCAACCAGAAATGCTCAGAATGTTCAGAAATGCTTTAAAAAAAAAAAAAAGGCAATTTAAATTTAAAATGACTGAAGAAATAACACCAGTAGACTATTATTAACTATAAATATTTAGTAAAAACAATGAACAGCAGCTTTCAACCTGTCATTATGATGCAAACATGAAATATCAGACATACAGTAGTAATTCTTCACAGTTTTTCGATTGTGCAGCTTTTCCATTGTTTTTTTTTTTTTATGTAAACATGGACGTGTTTGACTGTTGCGCTCATGTCTAATGCATGAAATGGCATTCTAAAAATGTGGCACAAGTTAAAAGAAGTTTAACTCCCATCTTCTGGCCTTTTGTCCCATTCCAATGCCCACGTCGTATCTTTGTCAACAAAAGCGCATTCTGTGTAAAAGGCGCCGTACATATGGTTCTTCACAAAGTGCACGCCGACATGCGGTTGGATCGTTCTTTTCCCTTCACTGTTATCATGGCTTATTTAGTGTCTAATTCTAACTAGTGCTGTCAAACAATTAATCGCGATTAATTGCATCCAAAATAAAAGTTTTTGTTTACATAATATGTGTGTATACACACACATACAGTATATGTTTTGAAAATATTTACATATATATTTATATATCTGACATTATATAAAAATATTTAAAATACATAAACATAACATTTTTGTTAAATATATACATGCATGTTATTATTTATACATAATAAATATACACAGTACACACATATACCTTATGCAAACAAAAACTGTGATTACTCACATTTAATGTTTGATGGCACTAATTCGAACTTTTAGTAACATTTCTATTCAAAATTGATACCTTGATTTCTGAAAAACAACATTAAATTCGAATTTATCTATAAAATCAGGAAAAAATAAAATAAAAATCTCGCCCAGCCCTAGATGCACAAAAAATTTTATATTTTTAAAAAAATTACTTGATTACCAAAATGATCGTTAGTTTGAGGTCACTAAGATCTCGCCCCTTAGCTAAATAAAAAATATTAAGACTTATATTTAGCTAAGGATGCATTAAATTGTTTAGGAGTGACCGCGAATATATTTATGATATTTATGTTACAAAAAGATTTGTATTTAAAGTAAAGGGTGTAAGCTTTCTATTCATTCATAATCTCATGGTTTCCACAAATATATTAAGCAGAAAAACTGTTTTCAACAATGATAATATTAAGAAATGTTTCTTAAGCAGCAAATCAGCATATAATTTCAGAATAATTTCTGAATGATCATGTGACACTTAAGACTGGAAAAAAATTCAGCTTTGCCATATTTAACTAGAAAACATTTATTTTAAATTATAATAATATTCACAATTTAGTTTTTACTGTATTTTTGATCAAATAAATAGAGTCCTAATGAGTACTTAAAACAAACAAACAAAAAAAACTCTTTGAGTAGTAGTAGTTTCATTTACTGTTTAACAATGATTTCTTAAACAACTTCAACAGTAGCATTGATTAATAACCCTCATTATTCTCCAACCCAAACTGATAAAATCTTGCAAGGCAGACACAATCTGTCTATGATCTACTACCGCCTCTCTGAGAACGCGAATCAGATCTTTCAACGGAGTGAACGGATAGGAAATTTTAAAAAAGCTGCTCAGCAAGGGGGAAGTCAGGATCAATCAAAGCAATGTAGTGCAACGTGACGCCAACTAGCCAAGATGTACCGCTGGTGCTGACACTGATGCTGAAAATGGATATCATTCAGTGAGCCGACATGATATGGCAAAGGCATTAAATTTCAGGGTAACGACAAACAATCCAACACCCTTAAACAGCAGTGCCAGCAGCCCTGCCAACACGACGAGGCATAACTTATAAGACTTTGTGTGCAGGCGTGCAAGAAACAAACATGAATGGGGTGAAAGGTCAAGTGTATATCAAGTTTTAAAGGACAGGAAGTCATTGCTCATCCATTCTGAATGAAAATCTCTCAAATGGAGGAGAGCTGTCACTGTATTCACAAAGACCTGCAATGAGAAGAGTTAAACTGAAAACCCTGATCCATTTGTTAGCTGAATGACGTCTACCGTTTGTTGAGTTTCATTCGTTCTGCGGCACATCTGCTGCACGGTGCAGATAAATCACGTCAGGATGAACTGCTTTGCCAATACGTACACAATAACTCCCATTTTAATTTGTATAGATTTCCGGACACCACGCGCAAAGGAGAATCGAAACCCGGCAATGGAAACCGCCAAAGCAGGCGTAGATAAACACCGCCTATTCACTTCCTGTGGCCGCTCTTCACCTTCACCATTAGGGAGAGGAGAATCAGTCATCTTCATTGTGTGAGGAAAACAACAGGATGCAGGAGGAAGGAAAAAACACAAGGGGAGGACAGAGCTCTAGTGCAGCTTCAGTAAGACAAGGCTTTAGGAACAAGATTTTATATGTCTATTCTTCATCCAGAGATGCAGCTGATACAGAAGATACAACTCGAACTTATTATCTAGCTAACCATTAACTAGTATTCATGTATATGCAGGGCTGCAGTGAGAGACAGAGATGGTATAGTAGAGAGGGAATTTCATCTTCCCAGTCGGGTTGTGGAAATGAGATCCATTACTCAGCAGCTCAGTGAAATTATCCAGGATCATTTCACCCCAAATTCAAAAAGAAAAAATAAGAACTTACAACTTGCATAATGATAATGAAGCCTACTTTAAAAGCAAAATTTTTTTAGCATTACAGTATTATTTTTTATGACAATAAGGGGGGAAAATGGAGTTTATAAAGAAATTAATACTTTCATTCAGAAAGAATCCTTCAAAAAAGCTTTTATTAATGTTGGAAGATTTCTAGTTTCCAAAATCACCATATTAGAATTATTTCTGAAGGGTTATATGACACTAAAGACTGGCAGCTAAAAATTCAGCTTTGCCATCGAAATAATGAAATCTTGTTAAATACACTACCAGTCAAAAGTTTTGAACAGTAAGATTTCTTATGTTTTTTTTTTAAAGATTCTCTTTCTGCTCACCAAGCCTCAAAAGCAGTAATATGGTGAAATATTTTTTACTATTTAAAATACTTGCTTTCTATTTGAATACATTTTAAAATGTAATTTATTCCTGTAATCAAATCTAAATTTTCAACATCATTATTCCAGTCTTCAGTGTCATATGATTCTTCAGAAATCATTCCAATATGCAGATTTTTTCCAATAAACAGGTATTATTATTATTATTATTATTATTATTTTATTATCATTAATATTTCAAACAGTTGAGTAAAACATTTTCTATGAAATTATACAAATTAATCATTCTATTTAGAAAGGATGCTTTAAATCGATCAAAAGTGATGATAAAGAGATTTATTATGTTACAAAAGATTTCTATTTCAGATAAATGCTGTTCTTCTAAATTTTTTATTCAAAGAAACCTGAAAAATTGCACTCTACTAATAGTCTATTAAAATTCTACTACTAGCTGTTTTCAACATACTACTAATAAATGTTTTTGAGCAGCAAATCAGAATATTACAATGATTTCTGAAGGATCACGTGACTGGAGTAATTATGCTAATAATTCAGCATTGAAATCACAGGAATAAATTACATTTCAAAATATATTCAAATAGAAAACAGTTATTTTAAATAGTAAAACTATTTCAAAATGTAACTGTTTGCTGTACCTCTTATCAAATAAATGCTGGCATGGTGAGCAAAAGAGACTTCTTTAAAAAGTAAAAATAAATAAATAAAATTTTTACTGTTCAAAAACTTTTGACAGGTAGTGTAAGTTAAAATAGAAAACACTAATTTTAAATCGTAATAAAATTTCACAATATTACCAGCCTTGGTAAGCATAAGAGACCCCACCCCCCTCCAAAAAAATCAATACCACGACTAAACAGTATATAAAAATCACAATATAAAAATCAATATCACGACTGAAATACAAAAGTAATAAATACATCATACTCAGATTTTTAAAAAAAATCTGAATAAAGGCAATATCAAACACCATCATGCATACATTCAATTTTACTTTTTAATTTTAATCCCTATTTTTTTGACATCTGCTTTAATATAAGCTACTGCAATCTTATATTTTTACACTTTTCTTCAGTCTAGACACAGAACACCACAGCCATCTGGATTCCAGTAATGCATTTCTTCTTTATCTTACAGCTCAAGTTTATCAGACTGTACCTCTCGCCTTATTGTCATTCAGCATCCATAACTAATCTGTGGGAATAAAATATACACAATATTCCATCTCTTCTCTTCCTATCATTACACAGCTATCTTTCTTTTCATTTGACCTTATCTTTTACACCTCCATTCTTCCCTCTCTGCTTTATGACTCCCATGATGCTCTTCTACAATATATTTCAGGCTATGAAGCTTGCCATTACTCTTCCTCTCTTTCTATCCTTTACTGAAAGCCCTTTGTGATATCACAAACCACAGTTAAAGGTGATAGCTGAGACTTTTATGTAATGTCAGTGTTTAATATGAGGCTTACCTTTAAAAGCTCCTTGTTGGCAAAAGCCAAGATTCCCTCAAATATCACAACGTTGGCACCATAGACGGTTTTCTGAGAAAATATAAACAGAGAAAATTAAAGGACCAGAAAGGGCTGATGGCGATAACGATTATTACAGATAAAGTAGACCAACAACCAATATTTTTGAACCGATATATGTGTCTGGTGTAAAAATAAAAATTAATGTCAAAATTAACAATAACAAGGGCTCTGACAAAAACATCTAAAATACTTTAAATTATTTTTACCACATATCAGTTTTGAAATTGACTATACCGATAACCATAAACATGCCTAATATCGGCGCCGATAATCGGTTGACCTCTAAATCTAACCTAATCTAATCTGATAAGATAAATTACCAGAAAAAGTGAAAATGTTTGATGAAACAGTCAATAATTTAATTATAGCATATAATTAATTAATTGAAAAACACCTGGTTTATACCTTAAAGGCGTCATCGGATGCCCATTTTCCACAAGTTGATATGATTCTTTAGGGTCTTAATGAAAAGTCTATAATATACTTTGGTTAAAAATTCTCAATGGTTGTGTAAAACAACACCCTTTTTACCTTGCCAAAATCAACACTGCAAAAATCATCCCGTTCTGGTCGAGGCTGCTTTAAATACAAATGAGCTCTTCTCTCATTTGTATTTGGAGTGACGAGCCTGTTTACTTTAGCCACGTTTAGCCGCCAAACTTGCTGACTAGCATCCGATGATCCCTTTAACTTACCATATTACACAAACTAGTGCCCATAAAATGCTTTAAACAATTTTCCACTTCAAATATGATATTAATAAACTGAGGCAGTGTAGTGAGAGACTGTAGAAGTGTGCGGTGATGCATTTCCTCCATGCTCCCCTGCTTCTGAATGAGGGGAACCCTGATGGTGTCATGATCCCATTAAGACAGATGCTCTACCATGAGGCTTCCCGTCAATGGCCACTCATTCAGTATTGATCAGCAGCACAAGCGGCCTGTATAAGCCACAGAGCCAGAGATCTCCCTTTATCACTTATTATCATTACAACCCATTTAAATACAGAGGAAAAACCTTATGCACCTTAAATTTTCAGAAGATAATAAAAGCAGCTCCTAAGGAATCATAAATACCACATCTAAAGTATTAGTAGATACTGCTATTGCTTTATCTCTATCAGCCTTGAAATTGCAAATTGCCTATAAGGAATGAAAGCAACCATAAACATTGTTCTCAGTTAATAATGCAATTTGATAGCTTTATAAGAGTCGCTGGTTTTGGAGTTAAATCTATAAAGAGCTAATAACTGTATAATAATCTGGTTTAGAAAGTAAATTAATTTAAATTAACATTTCAATTTCAATTTTTTTTGCTTACCCACTCTTTGCGACGACTGTGATTGGTAAAGTCGTACACTGGCACTTTGATGCTTTTGCCCTTTTTCAGTTTTCTCAACACAGTTACCAGCAATTCAAAATCAAAGGCATCAGGATGATCAAAGTTGTACTCATTTCTTGCCGCCAACTCCTGCTCCTCTTTACTCAAAACCTGCAAGAAAAGAAAGTTGAAACAAGATAACTTTATAAGGCATTTTTTCAGTGATGCAGAAATGTTGAGGATGACAATAACAAAAACGGGTACTATTCAATGAAAGTGCCCTGTAGACTTCCCCTCATGGAGAGTAACAGATTGACTGATTGAACCACTTAATTAGACCACTAATAAGCTGGAGGATATGCCATTAAATCAAATAAGGATTGATGAGTACATCTTACAGGGTTTCGGCACATCCAACAGGGGCAAGAGCAAATGATAATAACGCTTCAATGGTTTCAACACATGAAGAAGTTTCATTTGAAGCACTTTAATGGCACAGTGGTCTGCAAATGCAACTAGGAGCAATAACACCACTGATGAAACACGTCATTGGATTTGGAGTGAAATTTCTCACTTAAAAGGAAAAGGGAGTTCAAAGCAGATGTATTCTGGCTGGGTTTTGTAGTGAAGTACCTTGTAGAAAGAGTCCATAGAGAGCAGAACAACCCAAGGAACATCAAGAGCCTCTATGATCTTATTGGCCAC
Organism: Labeo catla; assembly: GCA_012976165.1. Lineage (NCBI taxonomy): Eukaryota > Metazoa > Chordata > Actinopteri > Cypriniformes > Cyprinidae > Labeo > Labeo catla. The sequence goes on from VONZ01000069.1 coordinate 104,420, forward strand.
AGTGGTTTTCCCAGAAGCACTTCCTCCACACAGACCTGCAGGATGCAACAGAAGCTGCAGCTTGTTCAAACGCACAAAAAGTTGATATTTGCAAACATATATGTGTCACAACAATCATGACATAAACATGAATTTTGCTACCATGTTAAGGTTCATGTAATAAATTACCAGAATCCATTCAACTAGAAAATACCCACAAAAAGCAATGCAAAAATTCCACTGATTAAATATTTAATGCATTAATTATGCTCAATAGATAGATACAGTCAAAAGTTTACATACACCTTGCAAAATCTGCAAAATGTTAATTATTTTACCAAAATGAGAGGGATCATACAAAAATGAATGTTATTTGTTTTTATTTAGTACTGACCTGAATAAGATATTTCACATAAAAGATGTTTACATACAGAAAATAAACCGTTCAAAAATTCCAGACACTTGATTCATATGCAACTATTACAGAAGGTTCAAACGCTCACTGATGCTTCAGAAGGAAACACGATGCATGGGGGTTAAAACTTTTTAAATGTGAAGATCAGGCTAAATGTAACTTATTTTGTCTTTTGGGAAACATATATATATATATATATATATATATTTAGGCAAAATAAAAAAAATGTACACATCTTCATTCTGTTCAAAAGTTTTCACCCCCAAGTTCTTAATGCATTGTGTTTCCTTCTGAAGCATCAGTGAGCGTTTGAACCTTCTGTAATAGTTGCATATGAGTCCTTCAGTGTGAAAAGATGGATCTCAAAATCATACAGTCATTGTTGGAAAGCATGTAAAATACACAGAAATGCTGAAAAACCAAAGAATTTGTGTGGCCTGAAGAACAGCAGGCAGTTTAACTGTTCAGGACAAACAAGGGACTCATGAACAACTATCACTACATCGAGAAAAAAAAAAAACACACACAGCTTTGGATCATTCATGTAATAACAAAGTATTATAAATCAAGTGTATGTAAACTTTTGAACAAGGTCACTTTTTATAAATTAAACTATTATTTTCTCTGGTGGACTATATGTAAACGTCTTTTACGTGAAATATCTTATTCAGGTCAGTACTAAATAAAAAAAAAAATAACATGCAATTTGTATGGTCCCTCTTATTTTGTTAAACAAACAAAAAAAAAAAAGTAACATTTTGCAGATTCTTTAAGGTGTATGTAAACTTTTGACTTCAGCTGTAGATAGATCCAAAAATAAAAAGTCTGCTCATCAGACAAGAAAAACATTATACAACTCACCTAACTGTACATTATGCATTACTTCAAAAGGCAGTCGTGTGAGACATTGCACTGACCACTACATTTTCAGACACTAAAGTTTTAAGTATCAGATAGATCTCCAGAATAAAAGGCCATAAAGAAAACACCACATAAAATAAGATACACCACCAGTGGGAATAACAAAAAGCTTTGTGTTGTTATATGGACTAAAGTTACTTAAAACTGCTTCAGTGTTCTTACGTCCTCTCTCGCCTCCCTGTTCGTCTGACCTTTGTTAAGGGAAGATCATTCCACTTGGGTGGATTTATTAGTTTCTCTCTGACTGAGCGAGCCAGGACGACAGCCACACCACACTTTTTTTTTTACAGGAATAATTGACTGGAGCACATCCAAGTGTGAAATTGTAACCCGTACGACAGGCTCTTTGCGAGTAATGGATTGCATACTAATGACCTCAGAGCTCAAACCTGACAGAGCTCACAATCTCACACACGACGTAAACGATTTAAACCTCGCTTTAAGATATATAAACTGCCACTCTCAGATTTCATCAAAATATCTTAATATGTGTTACGTTGAACAAAGGTCCTATGGGTTTGGAATGACATGAGTGTGAGTAATTAATGACAGAATTTCTTTAAAAAATGTGTTCAGAAATAAACGTTTCATTAGTTTTTATTAATGTAATGTAATGATTAATTGCATCTAACATAATAAGACTGATCTGAAATGATCAAATATAATGCATGCATGCATGCATGTCTGTCGTACCTATGACGAAGGCTTCTTTAAAGGTGGTCCCAGTAACATTGTACCAGGGTGGACGTCCTGCGGTGTAGATTGTCCTCTTATCAGTCCTTAGAAGAGGAGGCTCTGTTTTGCTTTGGCTGGTGGTCCGTTTTCGTGGGGACAGCGAAGGTGTCAGGGGACATCTGTGTCTCGTGAGGCCATCGAGAGAATCCTCACCACTGCCATAAAAAATAAATAAATAAAATGCACATTAAACACAATGGAATTTGCTTACAGAATTTGTCATACAAAATTAACATTCATCAGTACTAATCAATTATCAATTAACAGAGCGAAAGATAAAAGTGAGCGTCCACACTGCCATCAGACATGCCTTTGAAATCATGAACAGCCCCATCTGACCTGAGCATACATTAGCTATTAAACACTGTTTCATAGAGAGCTTGAGGGAATCATGGTCTTTATGATACCCTCAGAAAGAGCTGCTCACATGATAATTTCTGTTGGTGTGGTAGAGGGACTAAGACCTTTCTTCATATCCTGTCCAGGAAACCACACATCTGCTCAGTCAAACCTGAAGCCTCATTTGAGTAAGGCTCTCATCACATGGACAGACACTGGACGCTCACTGACACTAATGAATCATCAATGTGAAGTACAGTCCATTACACAATGGCAGTGCTGAAAAGGTCAGGATGTTTGCTTTGACTCACAGACTAGGCTTACATGGATTAAGCGTACATGAAATTCTATTGTCTGGGTGTGACGTGTTGTATGCATTTTGCTGATTCTTTAATTTTTTTGAAAGGAATACAAGGAATATGATAAATGTTTGGAAAAAGGTAATGGAAATATGCATTATTCCTCATTAATAACAAGTTTGGAATAATTATATTATTTGAAAGATGTCTCTAATGCTTATCAAGGCTGGATTCATTTGATCAAAAATTTAGTAAAATAGTAATATTGTGAAATAATATTGTTACATTTTTAAATAACTGTTTTCTATTTTAATATATTTTAAAGTCCCCCTGCAGTCAAAAACTGTATCCATTAAAACTGATATTTGATCATCAAAATTACATATTTAAATGTTTTTTCTTGTGAAAATAATTTTCTCATGCCTTAAAACAGGTTGATGTAACTCTACCCCCCCTTGCCTCATTTACTATACGTGGATCTATGCATACGCAAATTAGCCACGCCCCCACACAGTCACACCAGCCAGAGTCCCCTGATCCACTAACTGAACTGTACTAAATGCGATATAATGCGAAACACGGATAATGACTGAAAAAACTGTTTTTACTAGTGGACAACTACAGTGGATACTGTAACATTTGTTAAAGTTACTTACTTGATGATGTTGTGCCCTTAAAATGCCTTGAAGGCTCAAATGCAGCATGGTTTGTGATTCCAGTTCATACCCATGTGAGTAAAGTGCAGACAGCAATGTGGGAGAGGTGCATCTGACTCCGGGCTACTTTTACACTGTTGCTGCGGGTTACTTTTCAAGTTAGCGGTTAGCGCCTAGTGGTTGTGCTCTATTTAATGCTCTGTTTAATATTTGGTTTTGTGCTGATAATCCTATATTTTGCATGTTAATGATAGGAATCTATCCTTTGACATGATTGGTTACTGAAGTTTGTGACGTAGCAAAAAAAGGGCTGTTTCAAACCGCATTTCTGGGACAGCCTTTGGGAAACTACAGTTTTAAGGAGAAAATACTCAGCAATGGTGTTGATTAATGGACTGGCACATGGTTTGTCTAAAAGCATATTAAAAACACCACACAGACAAATAAACAACATAAAAATCTTGATTTTCACTACAGAGGGACTTTAAAATATAGTTTTCTCCTGTGATAGGAAAGCTAAATTTTCAGCAGCCATTACTCCAGTCTTCAATGTCACATGATCCTTCAAAAATCATTCTAATAGAGCATTTTCATGACGCATCATCAATCGGCCATATTGGCGGCTCTGATCATAAAAAAAGGCAATGAACCAACAAAACTTGCATATTTGGCTGATTATTGCTGCTGAAAATCATCAATTATTGTCATGTTTTGGGCTGTACTAATCGGTCAGACCGGAAGAAACATTTGGAGTACTATAGACAGTCAAAAGTTATAACAAATCAAGGAGAAGAATGGAAAAAACTGTCTGAGGAACAAAAGGCATTTGTGGTTGGCCAAACTGAACCAGGATTTCCAGGGCAAGAATTTTGACAACATTCGTGTTGTTTCTTATCATTTCCGGTCAGGTAGGTGAAATATTAGGCTAATATCTTAATTAATACTGCTCATACTTGTACATCACCTATTAACTTTAGTTTGTCAAAAATACTGCACCCTTTCCTGCTTACCAAGTCCTTCTCTGTATAATTTAGAAGCTTCCACGTGTTCTTCCCATGGTTTAGACAGCATAAATTAGCACAACAACATATTCAGGAGTACATTATATTTCTATATTTTTTGGTTTGGCCATGCACAAATCCCTTTTGTTCCTCAGACAGTTTTTCTCCTTGATTTGTTATACCTTCTGGCAGTCTACAGTACCCCAGATGTTTTTTCTGGTCCGACCGATTAGTACAGCTCAATACATGACAATAATTGACCATTTTGAGCAATAATAATCAGCAAAGTATGCGAGTTTCATTCGGTTCAGTGGCATTGTTTACGTTCAGTGCCACCAATCTGGCCGATTAATGTCGCGTCCTAAAAAACTCTATATAAATCACAGTGCACATATATAATAAATGATAATAACTGAGCACCAAGTCAGCATTCTGAAGATATCTGAAGAATCACATAACACTTTGCCATTACAGGAATAAATCACATTTTTAAATATATTCTAATAGAAGCAGTTACTTTAGGTTGTATTAATATTTTACAGTATTTTTGATTAAATGCAACCTTTTGTGTGCACACAACAAACATACTTAAACTTTCTGCTCAATTACCCTTAATTAACATAAACTCAGCTAATAGAGCTCAGCAATGTTATATTTTTGCCTTCTGGCAACCAAAGTGGGCAAAATCAACTATTAGCATGTATCATTCTCGTTTATCTGTCTTAGATCTGCAAACTGCTTTAAATGTAACTGCAATACCCTCTTCATATATCTCCTTTTCCATTGACGTGAGCTGCAGACGTGCCACGCCAGCAGCTCCAGAAACACAAACACATCTGTTCTGCTCATTATCTATGTTTTAGACATTAACCAGCCAAAATAAGACCAAAAGCATCAGATACATTATGTAAACACTCTCGTCGATTGCTGAACTGCTGCCACTGATCAACACAACACTGCCCTTTATTTGTCAGACGGAGCAGGTATTGGTCACATTAGCACATTAGCTGAGCTCGACAGACACTTAATCTACTCACCTGTCAGATCTAGACATCGATTGATCATCCTCCTCTCCTTCTTCTTTCTGCTGCACCTGAACATCATTTTGGCTCATTGTCATCGCCATGTTGGTGCCGCTAATGCGCGCAGACGCATGTCCGGAAGTGCGTTTGCGTCATGCTTGTGGTGGCGTCTGGTGCGTAGTAAAAAACCTAACAATCTATGCTTCTTTTTTATTTGATCTTATTTTATTACTTAATATATGATGATATTAGTGATATTAATAGTGCTATATATTACTATTATATTTTGCCGTTGTGTTTTATTTTGTACATTTCAATTACATGTTTATTTATAATATATTTACGCTGCGTATTTTCGGAAAAAATAATTAAAACTTATTTCCATTTATAGGTAGGTCTACAGATGTGTAGATTTATTTATTTATTTATTTATTTATTTATTAGCCTAACCGCTTAAAACATGCCTATGTGAGACGGTTTGTGTGCACTGGTTGCGTGACAGCATGACGTCTTTTCTACATTTTTGTAGGACAAAACTAGGAATTTTGTAGGACTTTCTATTATACAAACACACCCATTTGCACTGCAGCCAAAATTGCGCAGCACATGATTTGTTCTAAACCCCAGGCACACTCATTCATGCCCAACAGACGCAGACTTCATTCACGTAAAACATGCCCGGCCGCCTTTTGCCAATCTTACTACAGCAAAGGCTTAAGCTCATAATTATTAATTACGTCCTGGTGACGTTGCTCAGCAGCTCTTCAATGGCGAACGGCTGACGTTTGAATATTACATATGTAATAATGACGTCGTCTTTATAGGCCTACCGTTAGCTCATGAATATTAATTAGCCGTACCCTCGCCATAGTACGATTCGTAAATGAGTTAACTGGACTGCTGAATCTTCTGCACCAGATCCATCCGATCTCACCCACAGCCAAGTTTGCCGACTCCGCACACAGCATCGGAATTACTGACTGCAAGCTTGTTTTCACCTTTACTGTGGATTTGATGCAATGAGTGTTTTCACTCATTTCTTGAATCCTTCGAAGATGGCTTGGAAGAATTATTATTTGGCTGTCTAATTAAAAACGCACATTTTAATATTCGGTTCGGTTTTTATCCATTCGTTTTTTCGTCACTGAAGCTGCACAGGACCATGGATCCTCCACCGACTTCAGAGAAATCGCATCTCATCAACGAAAGAAATGCCAAAATATACTCCTTAAAAATTAACAGGTAAAATATGTATTTATCTATTTAATTTATGTATCAATAATTATTATTTTAGTATAATTTTGGATTAATTGTGTGATTCGAAAATGCATGGTCTGGAAATATGTGCACAATTAATGGTCTGAATTATAAAACTGATCTGTATGTAGTTCAGATTTTTTTTTAGAACATTTCATAATAATAATAAAATGCCGAAATCATTTGGTATTTTCATAATAACTCTCGAAATCCTCTCAACCTGTCACAGCGAACAGATGGAGTCTGATATTTCCACATTGTGACACTAATATAAAAGCCATATGCACCAATCTTAGTTACCTCACGAAAGCCATCGATGTTTATTCTGACAACAGCACGTAATTTAAATGTATATTTTTAAGCATGCAATGCGCGAGATGCTTTGTTTTAGTTAAAACATTTATTTCTATGCATGAGTTCATTTTGGACAGTAGCCTTTTTTTGAGCAATGGCCTCAGGGAAGTTTAGTGAGCAGAAGAATAGTATGGCTTCCATATGGGCTAATCTTTTCATTGTGTTTCTTACAGTAATAAAAATCAAATGAAATAATTATCAAACTCTTCATAGCCCCTTTCTTTTCCTCTGCACGCCCAGTCAAATTCTCCTTAAGCAAAGAGGTGATAGAACAGTTTCAGCACCATGGACAGATTCACTTCAGTTGTTAATATTAAAAAAGATCAAAATCAAATTACGCTCCTAATTATAAGCAGAAGGTGGAAATACATTTTTGATTTTCGTCAGGCGAAAAAATATTTTACTCAGAATTTATTAGGCATAAATAACAGATAAATTAGGGTACTGGTACGCAACGAAAATTCATCAGCGTTTATCATGAATAATACGAAAATATGACAAATTGCGCCGGATACAAAACTACACAATGTGTTTTAAATAGAAGGTGAAACTATGTTTTAGATATTTAAATGCAAATGCAAATGGATGTAAATACTCTTGTTAAAAATGTGACATAACACACAATTTTCACAAGCACACTTTTAAACCCAAAGCTACATTTTTTGTGGCATTTAGGATGATGTCGAGGAACAAGTACGATTATATTCTATTTAAAATGCGTATAAAACTGTCTATGCGATAAAATGAGTAAAATGCAGACAATAGATACAACAGGCAATCGTGCAAGTTATGTTGCCTCAGAAGTCATTTCCAAGTTGTGTGCAGTTAATCGCAATTAACAGGCTGCTGTTTGCATTAGCTGGATTGTGGTCTTAAGTGAGAAATGATGATTTCATGATGATCTCATGAAAAGAATGACTTTAGATGGATGTGGCAGATGCGTTTTCTAAAGCTGCTGAAACAAAGCATCACTTATCAATTTAGATTGGTGACATATTACATCAACAAAAAGGCAATTTAAAAAAATAGCACATTGGTAATGGTACATCAACAGGTCACCTGAACAAATGTCGAAGGACCTGAAACAAAGGAACAATCTACAAGAAGTAGATGTTGTATCTACCCAGGTAGTTACACTGCTATGTTTTCTCAGAATGAAAATTTACCGGGCTTAATCTTTCTTTAAGAGAGAAGAAAGAGGAAATTCACGCGCTGTATGTGATAAAGGCGTGCTATTTTTGACTATTATTATTATTATTAGGGTATACATTTTTAAATTCATCAGCCCTCCAAGTAACATGTTAAAAACATGTATTTAAATAAAGGTTTTGAACGTTATTTTAAAGAAAAAAATGCGTTATTTTCATAAATATCAAAATGCTCGTTATTCAAGTCTTAAAATACTGTTATATCAAATACAGAAAATCACAGCAACACTTTGCAGTCTTGATTCAGTGCTCAAAAGCAGGGGCCTGATGTAATGCTCAATGCTCTAAAATAGTCTGCCAAACTGTAAACATCTCCATATGCACCTTACTGTACAAAAGAGCATTTTATGCATTTAATAAATTGAGGAAATAGCGTTAGGTTACAGGAGGGACGTTCACTGTCTTATCAAAGCATACTATAAATGCTGTTAAACCTGCCAGCTGTGGTTATCAGAAATTCATTGTAAATAAATAAATACGCTCCTTCAACCATTAGGAGCCATTGGTGCCAGGTTGTACCGATAAAATGTTAAAAGCAACTACTTTAAAAATATCGAAAATATCGACAACAACTGGTTTTCCAAAATTATAATAGTAAAATAAAAAACAGCGTCCAGGAATTCATGTGTAACCTATTGATAAAGCAAACCCAAAACACAACAACAGTGAAACTAAAAACACATAAAATAAATAAAAAAAACAAATAAATAAACATAAACTAATGCATATACGATTACAAAATAATAAGAAACGTAACTTAATGTGTAGGCTAATGAATTTGATGATTATAGAAACCGTAAAATATAAGCCGCCTTCTGGTTTTACGTACAAAAACCCGAATGTTTTATATGTTTTTATTTACAAAACCCACATTTCTAGAGTAGGCCTATGCTATTTCGAAAAAACTGTTATAATACAGTAAAGCTGACTGATTTTCTAAGGTGTCTTTTCTCAGTTGGAAACAATAAAATCAATTTGCATTTGTCACGCAAATAAAACTGAGACACACTTTCTAATCTGAGAGCAATTATAACAGGCATACCGATATATTTTAATAGCACTCAAAGCTGCAAATGAATTCTGATTATGAATAATAAACACATCAATAGATACAGCACATGCCCAATTTCATAGTGTTGGGGGATCAGAAAAAATATGTGCTGTATGTACGTATGCTTGCTGGTCTGTGTGTGCACAAAAAACTCATCCAGTGTATCATGTCTGTGTCCCGGTGGGGTGATTAAACAGACGCCGTGTTCCACTCGACTGCCTCCTTTCAGCAGTAGCAGCGCTTTTGCGCGCCTGATGCAGTGCTCTGGTTATCTCATGCGCACCGAGACTGCGCTTTCCGCCCCATTAGCCCCATCATAGCGTCTCTCTCATCAACACACAAGACAGAAGGGCCAAAAACGACCATGTCAGCAGATTTCGACTTGGGTCCTCATGGCATGGCATGAGCTGTGTATTTGCATACATTGTTTACATTTACATACATGTACATATTTTCCCCTACAAAGCACTTTTACATATGACCTGCACCTTTTATTTCCATAATTCCCTGATAGGCTAGCAAGCAAGAACAGGTATTATCTTAGTAATTAGTATCTTTGCGATGGCTGATTTACATGAGTTTTAAAAGTCACTTAAATGGTGTGACTGCATATCATGCATTGTTCTTACAGTGAATTCTCAGGTTCCAAAGAAAGTTGTCCAAACTTGCCTTTGGGAAATGGCGATATGGCTGGTGCTATCGAGCTGAAGAGGCCCGTTGGATCTCATTGTCATGGGAAAAAAGCAGCTTTGGATGAGAGCCATGAGAAACTCATAGCAAAGAAGAAACTGTACATTGCCTCCATAGTCTGTCTGGTTTTCATGATTGGAGAAGTTATAGGTAAGAACACAGTGACAGTATAGTTTTTTAGGGGAATTTTTGAAGAATTTGCATAAATGTAACATTACTGCTCATAAATATAATAGACTACATTAAAAGCACATCAAAGTTAAAGCAATGCTTTACCACAGAGCAGTTCGCACAACATGAAAAGTTGCTGAAAATGTACATACCCTCAGGCCATCCAAAATGTAGATGACTTTGTTTCTTTATCAGAACAGATGGATCCTCTGCAGTGAATAGGTGCCGTCAGAATGAGTCCAATCAGCTAGTAAAAAAAGTTACAATAATCCAAACAATGCCAGTAATAAACATCATTAAGATCCACTGTACATAATATTGCCTTCTCCAGTGAAAAAGTCATCTTGCCTGAATCAGGAGAGAAATATGCACAGATCAAGCACTATTTTTTTTAAACAGATATGTTGGAGAGATTTTGATGTGAGAGGACAACAAAGCATGTACTTTTTTTTAGCAGAGGAATGATTATAATTATGGATTACAGACCCATTTTGGCCAGAAGCAATGTTTTAAAGTTTCAAGTGGATTAGCTGTGGAAAATTGTGACATTTTTATTATCTGTTGGACTGACGTCACCCATTCGCTGCAGAGGATCCATTAGTGAGCAAGTGACATAATGCTACATTTTTACAAATTTGTTCCGCTGAAGAAATAAACTTATGTACATCTTGGAAGATCTGACAATGAAATAAATTTCTAGCCAATTTTCTTTTTTTTTTTTTTTTTGACTATTTCTTTAAATACTGCATATAAAAACATGTCAATGCAAGCCATTTATTTTGCTTCGTCCTTGAGTGCCAAAGTTGTTCTCTTCACAATAAATGCTCTGATTGCATTTCACAACCAAGTAAATGATGGATTAAGCAATATGTCATTGTAACACAAAATTATTTGAAAAATGCTGGATCAAAACCAGTCCTTGACTTATTTATAAAATGTGATAAGGAGGCTTTTTCCTTTGTTTTGTTCAGCCTGTACTGCACTTTTTTTTGTTTAAATCAGCATTCACAACCCAAGCACACTTTAAAATAATTATGAGTCATTCTTTCTTTTAAACTTGAAACGATTTATGCTGTGCAAGCTTTCTCCGAAACCATTTGTGCCTCACTACACAAAGTAACTTTCTGTAATGTTTTCAGAGCATAATATAATAAATGTTATTCAGAATGAATAACACTTACGGCGAATGCTTTATGGTGAATTATAAAAGCAAATACACCCTTAAAAATAGACTCTCTATTGGCATTGATGGTTTCATGAAGAACCTTTATTGCACAAACACTTCTTTATAGTGTAAAAAGGTTTACATTTTTAATATGTTCTTCACAATAAGAAAAAAAGGTTCTTTGGGGAACCAAAAGTGGTTGTGGCGGCATCTCTGTGATTCATTTGAAACCTTTATTTTTAAGAATGTACCTCTCTAATAGATGCTTATTTCTTATTCTCTGCTGTACTTGTGATGCAGGTGGTTATCTAGCACACAGTCTGGCCATTATGACTGATGCAGCCCACCTTCTGACTGATTTTGGCAGTATGATGGTCAGTCTTTTCTCCTTGTGGATCTCCTCAAGACCACCAACCAAGATAATGAACTTTGGCTGGCACAGATCAGGTAAGTCCATCCCAGAGTTTCCATCTCAATCCTATCAAATAAATTTTACATCTTTATTTTATATTTACATGTTAAATCTAAATCATGCATATCAATTAAAGAAACATTTAATCTAAAAATAAAAACTGAGACAATATTTGCTTACCTTTATGATGTTCCAAACTCATATGCTGTTTTTTTCATGCTTTTTTTTTTCCATACAACAGTAGTTCACAGTGAACACATTTGTCTGTCAAGCCCCAAAAATCAACATAAAAATATCACAAAAGAAATCAATACATTATTGTTGTGCTATATTTCTACATCTATAACTTTGGATGAGAAGCAGACTGCAATTTAAGTCATTTTTTATGTAAACTATTCCTTTAAAGAAGAAATTCACTTCCAGAGCAAAAATTTACAGATAATGTACTCACCCCCTTGTCATCCAAGATGTTCATGTCTTCTTTCTTCAGTCGTAAAGAAATTATGTTTTTTGAGGAAAACATTTCAGGATTTTTCTCTATATAGTGGACTTCTATGGTGCCCTGAGTTTGAATTTCCAAAATGCAATTTAAATGCAGATCCCAGCCGAGGAAGAAGAGTCTTATGTAGCAAAACGATCGGTTATTCTCATTAAAAAAAAAAAACAAAAAAACAATTTAAATACTTTTTAATCTCAAAACGCTCGTCTTGTCTGGCTCTGCCTGAACTCTGTGTATTCTGGTTCAAGAGAGTTAGGGTATGTCGAAAAACTCCTCATCCTACATTGTTGCAAAAGTACCGATCCAGTCTTTGCAAAGTGGACATGCAAAGAAGATCAACACCCTTAACAAAAAAGGTAAAACAGTGATATAGGATGATTCTGAAGTTGAGGGAGAACATGAGATGGGAGTTTTTCAACAAAGAACAAAAGAAAACAGAGTTCAGGTAGAGCAAGACAAGACGAGCATTTGACATTAAAAAGTATATAAATTGTATTATTTTTATGAAAAAAATTGATCATATTGGTAGATAAGACCCTTCTTCCTTGGCTGGGATTGTTTACAACAGCATTTGGGATCGTTTGAAGCTGCATTTAAACTGCATTTTGGAAGTTCAAACTTGGGGCACCATAGAAGTCCACTATATGGAGAAAAATCCTGAAATCTTTTCTTCAAAAAAAATAATTTCTTTACGACTGAAGAAAGAAAGACATGAACATCTTGGATGACAAGGGGGTGAGTAAATTATTTGTAAATTTTTGTTCTGGAAGTGGACTTCTCCTTTAAGTCTTTGCTACATCCAGCTGTGATGCTAAACAATATCTGTCTCAAATGAACATCTTACAGAGATTCTGGGAGCTCTGATATCTGTGATGTCCATCTGGATCGTGACTGGGGTGTTGGTGTACCTTGCCATTGAGAGGATAGTAAGAAATGATTATGAAATTGAAGGCCATGTGATGCTCATCACCTCAGGTTGTGCAGTTGTGGTCAACATCATGTGAGTAGACAAATCTACTATTAGCAACACACTAAAACATGCTAGCAATATGCCAAATCATGCTAGAAACATGCTAGCAATATGCTAAAACCTTCAAATCTGAAGCTTTTCACAGACAAGGCTTTGTCAAGCCAGCATCAAAATTTGGCAATAAACTTTAGTTATTATATAAAATCTTAGCAATTGTAAAAGTACAGAAACAACAAAACTAGGATTTTGTTAAATTCATATGCTTTTGTGTGCATTACTGTTTTTATTTCAGAATGGCCTATATTCTACACCATTCCACGACCTTTCATGGTCACGGTTCAGGCTACCACAAGATTGATGAGAATGGGATGAGCCCTGTGGGCCATGGCCACTCCCATAGCCTCCTGGGTAATCATGGGAACACCAGTGTCAGAGCAGCATTTATTCATGTTTTGGGGGATCTCTTACAGAGCTTTGGAGTGATGGTGGCCGCCATTATAATCTACTTCAGGGTAAATGAACACTAACATAAAGAATCAACCTAAACATGTGCCTTACCTCATTCAACTCATTAAAGCTGAATTAGAAGCAAATTAGAATGATTTCTGAATATTGAGCATCACAGGTATTCCATTATAAAATGGATAGTTCCGGTCTTGATTCTGATTGGTTGAAATTACTCTACAAACATACACCTTTGTTTACGTTTGTGTTGCTCGGCAACCACTTTGTTGCAGCCACAACTGTTTCTGAGAAACTATTGCTTGGTTGAAGAATAATGTTTTTAATAATATCATTACACTTTATTTGCTGTGTTTTATATTAAACCTTACTACGTATATGGAATAACCGTTTTATAAAAGCAATAAGCCCCGGGAAGCTGTGGCTTCGCGTCGTGCCTAACAATGCCCCTTAGCTGTTGTAAATTCACTGTAAACCACAGCTTCTTAAACATATTAAAACATATTCAAATAAATTGTAATAACATTTTACAATATTACTTTTTACTGGTTTATTTTTGATCAAATAAATGCAGCCTTATAGAACATATAAGCCTTAAAAAATCTTACTGACCCCCAATTTTTGAACAGTAGTGTTTTTTTTAGATAATCAAATTAAATTACCTTGAAAAGGAAGAGGACACTGAATTCTTTCCATGACTCTAGAAAGCACTTGAGTGGAGAATGCTTCTTCTGACATTTGTAGTCTAATTCAATTTGACACTTTGCAAAGAACCATCTGATTTTGTTCTTTAATGCATCAGTACCCCCTGTTCTCTCTCCACCTTCTAACGCAGCCAGAATACAAAGTAGCCGATCCCATTTGCACTTTCCTCTTCTCTGTGTTCGTCCTGGGCACCACCATTACCATCCTGAGAGATGTCTTCCGCATTCTCATGGAGGGTAAATTTTCACATTTAATAATTACATTACATTTGTGATATTCTCAATCACTTGATATATGCATGCAATGTCGGTATATTTTCTGTTGCATAATACACATGGTTTAATATTCAAAAAAATGTAAAAGAAAATGACACACTTCACCTTTAAATGCAAACTATGAATTTCTCAGCCAGGTTTGCCTCTATCCTTGTAAACCCAGTGTCTTGTGTCTGTGTTCAGGGGCACCCAAAGGAATAGAGTTTAATTCAGTAAAGGAGGTGCTGCTGTCTCTGAAAACAGTGAAGGCCATGCATAGCCTACATCTATGGGCTCTCACCATTGGCCAGAGTATGGTGTCTGTTCACATAGCTATTGGTAAGTTTATTAGATAATGCTTGCTTCACAGCACAGTTATACTGTTATTCTTATACTGTTCATTTGTATTCTTCTTTATGCCAATTATTCATGTGACCAGACCAGTCTTAAGTAGCAGGGGTATATTTGTAGAAATAGCCAAAAATACATTGTATGGGGCAAAATTACTGATTTATCTTTTATGCCAAAAATCATTAGGATATTAAGTAAAGATCATGTTCCATGAAGATATTTTGTAAATTTCCTACCATAAATATATCAAAACTTCATTTTTGATTAGTAATATGCATTGCTAAGTACTTAATTTAACACTTTAATAAAAGTGTTAAATATTTTCTCAATATTTGATTTTTTTTTTTTGCACCCTCAGATTCCATATATTCAAATAGCTGTATCTCTGCCAAATATTGTCTAAACATCAATGAAAAGCTTATTTATTCAACTTTCAGATGATGTATAAATCTTAATTTCAAAAGATTGACCCTTATGACTGGTTTTGTGGTCCAGGATCTTAATCTATTGATTGTTTTTAAAAATGTGTCTTTTTTGTGCCTCATTTGTGTCCCCAAGGACACAAATGAAATTTTTTTTATTTTTTTTTTTTTTTATTGTGGAACAAAACATTTCAAATACAATATTACAGATTTTTAAATTATATTTTACATTTATTTATTAATATTAAATATTAAAATGTGAAATGTTTGTTTTCTGTGAATATTATTCACAATTTGCCTGCCCCAATTTATTGTACTTTTGTTGTAATTTTGTTGTAGTTTTACTGTCATATTTAAGTAGAATATAAATTTTAAGGTCTTTTTGACCCTGTGGTTCAAATGGAATTTATTATTTATCTGTTTTTTTTTTATTTTATTATTATTATTATTATTTGTGGTTATAGTTACACTACCAGTAAAAAAAATTGAACAGTAAGAGTATGTTTTTTTTTTATACAGTTTTTTTTTTATAAGTCTCTTCTGCTCACCAAGCCTGCATTTATTTGATCCAAAAACAGTAAAATATTTTTACTCTTTAAAATAACTTTTTTTTAATTGAATATATTCAGTCTTGAGTGCCACATGATCCTTCAGAAATCATATGCTAATAATATGCTGCATAATATGCTGATTGGCTGTTTCAGAAACTTTTTTTTTTTAATTATTATTATTATTATTATTGTCAATATTTAAAACAGCTGAATACATTTCTTTCAGGATTCTCTGATGAATAGAAAGATCCAAAAATCAGCATTTATCTGAAATAGAATATTTTATAACATTCTAAATGTCTTTATCATCACTTTTGATCAATTTAAAGGATACAATTTTATTTCCGATAAATGCTGATCTTAGGATCTTTCTATTCATCAAAGAAACCTGAATAAATGTACTCAACTGTTTTAAATATTGGTAACACTAATACTACTACTACTACTACTACTACTACTACTAATAAATGTTTCTTGAACAGCAAATCAGCATATTAAAATGATTTCTGAAGGATCATGCGACACTGAAGACTGGAGTAACGATGCTAAAATTTTTAATTTGATCAGAGGAATAAATTACATTTTAAAATATATTCAAATAGAAAGTGGTTATTTTAAATAGTAAAAATATTCACAATATTACTGCTTTTGCTGTACTTTGGATCAAATAAATGCAGGCTTGGTGAGCAGAAGAGATTTCTTTAAAAAACATTAACAATCTTACTGTCCAAAAACTGTAGACTGGTAGTGTATATTTACCTCAAGATCAGTGTTTCAAAATACAAAAATGAGTTTACACATGTTATGGAATATGATAGAAATATATGAACATTCAAGCACAGCATCATCTATGTATGTTCAACCTACCTTTTTTTTCTTTTTTTCCCTCAAGAGGAGAACGCTGACCCTCATAGTGTCTTAAAGGAAGCCACTGAACTCCTTCAGACCAAATTTGGCTTTTACAACACAACCATTCAAGTGGAGCCTTATTGCGAGGACATGATCCACTGCACCCAATGCCAGGACCCTATGGACTAAGTTCCCCAAGCGCACCGGTGAGAGGCTGCCTGTATAAAACGTATGCACACATATTAAGCTTCATTGAGGGTCCAAGCCAGAAATGGAAACACTGTGCAAATGTATCATCTACATATCATTACGAATATGTACATGCCAAATCCATCTCTAGGAAATAAAAAAAGAGATTTCACACTGTGCCATCTTAAAAGTGCATCTTCAGCATAGGAGAAGTAGCTTTAAAATTAAGTGCTGTTTAGCTTTACATACTGTATGCAAAGATAAACTGAACATAAATATCAGGCCTGGAGGCATCACTGTGAGCCTTTTTATTGTGACTTTGCAAGGTTTTGCTTGGCCGGCTGGCATCGTACATTACAGGAGAAGTGTACTATAATTGCCTGTCTGTGGTCTTGGGAGGGTAAAAGATGTGTATTGATGTGACTTCCTTAAAAACAATTAGAATAGGGTTTATTATGCCCCAGCCAGCCTTGCGTCCGCTGTCAGCGTGGTTTTCTAATCAATGTGAATGTCCGCCAAACTGCGGCATGATGTTGTAGGGCTTAAAAAGAGATTCTGCTCAAGTGTAATTATGGATTTTGTTGGCGATCTCTCACTAATGTCTTGTCTCACGGTACAATACTATTTGCAAAGGCAAGCGGGTGATTAACTCTGTTCTTTCTCACTGGCTGCGATAGTGAAGGTGCTGTTGTGGTTTCGTGCGGCTTTGAAAGAACAGTGGAGACAAAATGGCTGATGAGTGAAACAGATAAGAGTGATATTACAGGTGAAGTGTGTAATTTGAAATACTTTATCTCAGATTCATGTGCAGAAATTAGTGCAAGTAAAACATTTGTAGGCTAATATCACAGCAAATTCATCTGAGTGGTCTTTTCGATTAAGCAATGAAGAAACTCTCTATCTGTGATAGGCTGTTTAGCAGGACAAATACTACTACATACTAGGGGTGTAACGATACATGTCACGGTACGGGCATCTCGGTTCGGTGCATGAGGCCTTACAACGAATACAGGCAATTTTCCCTCAATCCAAAAGGGGGCGCCCGCAGCAACGCACTCTGTTTGATAACCGCTGGCAGGAGAACCGCGAATTGTGCACTTGAAAACAAAGCCCACTAGACAGTGATTATGTGCTGATTCTGAACGCGTCTCTCACTGACAAAGGAGTGTAACGTTACTTTAAAGGCTTGCGCACTCAACGGTCTGCGAAATGGAGCTTTGTGCTCTTGTATCCTACCTCATTCGCCACAAATCCAAATATTCCAAAATATTTCCATTATTGCGATGCATCCAAATGCTAAACTATTATTTATCATGTAAATTACAGACTTTGTACTTCAGTTGCGTTCTAACAGTGACACAGTGAGGCAGGCGCGCTTATGTTTGGTTCACTGTGTTTTATTTTGATAAAGTACCAACTGCGCTGTCAAGTTAGCAATGTTAGAAGCCTGGAACTGATGTTTTGTGTTTGTGTGCGTCGGTGCGATTACTTTCCTCATACTAGCAAAATCAACTTAAACCAAAAACAAATAGAATGTTGCTTTCTGCCATTTGAGTTTAATTTCCGTCACAAAACTGAACTGAAACTCAGCAAATATAGGTTATGTTATGTGTCACACAGTTTTTTCCTCTTGTCTGTCAATTAACTAAATTAAATATATGTCAATTATTTATTCCTTGTATGTATACATGTACTGCAGATTTTATAGCCTATATATGACATTAATTTGATAAAATATTTTCACATGTAGGTAGAAAAAATTGTAATTTGTACTACTGTCTCTTTAAAATAAATGAATAGAAACCTAGCATAGTAGATTTTTTTTTTCTGTTGTACCAAAATCGTATCGAACCGTGACCCTCAAACCGAGGTACGTACCGAACCGTGACATCTGTGTACCATTACACCCCTACTTATGTACGCTACTCTTACTATTACTGTGGTATGTGCACTACCATTCAAAAGTTTGTGGTTGCTACATTTTTTTTTTTTTTACTAAAAAATCTACTTTTATTCAGCATGGATGCATTAAATTGATCAAAAGTGACAGTAAAGACTTTCACATTCTTACTATTTTTCTATCCCGGTAGATAGTTCTAGCTATGGAAGCCCATTTCCACTATAAAAAATAAAATAAGGTAATTGCAACTTTTATCTCACAATTCTGTCTTTTTTCTCAAAATTGTGAGATATAAACTTGCAGTTGTGAGTTATAAAGTCAGAATTGCAAGATATAAACTTGCAATCCTGAGAAATAAAGTCAGAATTGTATTATATAAACTCACAATTGCGAATTATAGACCAATTTGGAGTAGACGTCACGTCGCAGTTACGTCACTGGCAGTGGCGCATTGTGGTGGCAGAAAAACACTGGTAACAAGTTAAGAAAAACTGGTAAAAAAAAAAAAAAAATGGTTGTTGTGCCTTTGGATGTCAGAATTGGAATGCAAATCATTTTATAGAATACTGTCATCAAAGACGCCATGTGAAGTTAAATGCAGATGTTTAAATGGTCGGATTATGGATGAAACCTGCTATAATTACTAAACTTTTAAAACATAAATTTGATTTAAACAATAGATTCTGACTTTTTTCTCGCAAATGCAAGCTTATTTGCCCTAGTTCGGACTTTATAAACAGGTTTGTCAATTCTGAGGAAAAAAAAGCCACATATGAGGGATATAAACTCATGATTCTGAGCTGAGGGGAAAAGAGAATGACAAGTTGTTTTTCCTTAACAGAATTGAGAGATGTAATCTCAGAATTGTCAGAATGAAGTCAGAATTTTGAAGTATAAACTAAAATTTAATTTTTTTTATTGTTTTATTCCATGGCTTCCAGACTGCTACTTGAAAACTGTCATTTTCTGCCACCACAAAAAGGTCATCACTGTTTGCAAACACCGATTTGGTTTATAAAATCAAAAATAGTGGGATATAAACTTGCAATTGCGAGAAATAAAAATCAGAATTACGAGATAAAAACTTGTATCTCTCAATTCTGATTTTGCGAGTTATAAAGTCCAGTTTGGAGGAGGAAAAA
The DNA here is from genome assembly GCA_012976165.1 of Labeo catla. Classification (NCBI taxonomy): domain Eukaryota; kingdom Metazoa; phylum Chordata; class Actinopteri; order Cypriniformes; family Cyprinidae; genus Labeo; species Labeo catla. The sequence goes on from VONZ01000069.1 coordinate 124,389, forward strand.
GACTGATATGTTCTCAGAATTGTGATGTATATTTTCACAATTGCATGTCAAATTTATGAGATATAAACTCAAAATTCTGAGAAAAAAAGTCACTATTGTGAGTTTATATCTCATAATTCTGACTTCATTTCTCAGAGACCATGTAACACCGAAGACCGGAGTAATGATGCTGAAAATGCAGCTTTACTGTCAAAGGAATAAATTACATTTTAAAATATTAATACACTTCATAATTAAAATACAAAAACATTTTTTACTGTATTTTACTGTAAAGTGTAAGCTCTGGTGAACATAAGAGACATTTTTCAAAACATTACAAAATCCTACCAACCACAAACTTGCTATACACAGTATAAAAATATCCATTTACAGTATAGCTGACAATATGTGCATTATACAGCAGTCAACATTTGATGGGTATCAAAAAAAAAAAAAAAAGTTAATGAGCATTATCCTAAGACAAGAGCGGGTATTGTTTTGGCTTTAGGACAACTCTGATGAAAGGTATTGATCCACTTCAAATGTAGACTACTGTATACCACAGCGGAAATTTTGTTGGGTACTTTATATAATTTTTAGTCAGACTGTCAAAGATTACAAAAAATGCAATTTTACACCAAATTTAGCTAATTCAACACTGATTTATACATGCAATATAATACTAACATATTAACAAATTTCTGTATGTATAGAATATCTTAATGTACTACATTTGCAAAATGTGCAGTACACAACACAGCACTGTACTGTTTTCCAGCATGAATGCAATTATAGCTTTTCCAGCCAATGTGATGAACTAACTGGTAGCAATATCACCTATGATTTTAAGAATTTCTTTTTGACTCCTTTTGAACAAATTGCTGAAAGTGAAGATGTTTACACCAATTGATTAGAACTCTAGAACATAGAGTGAATACTGCACAGTAGTATTAAAGGGATAGTTCACCCAAAAATTAAAATTCTGTCATTAATTATTCACCCTCATGTCGTTCCAAACCGGTAAGACCTTTGTTCATCTTTAGAACACAAATTAAGATATTTTTGATAAAATCCAAGAGCTTTCTGACCCTGCATAGACAACAATGCAACTGACATGTTCAAGGTAATAAAGACATTTTGTTAAAATAGTCCATGTGACATCAGTTCAACTGTAATTTTACGAAACTACAAGAATACATTTTGTGCACAAAAAAAAAAAACAACCAAAAAATAAAATAATGACTTTATTCAACGCTTTCTGGGCCTTGAATGTGGTAGTTCCATTACTGTCTATGCAGGGTCAGAAAGCTCTTGGATGAACAAAAGTCTTACAGGTTTGGAATGACATGAGGGTGAGTAATTAACAACACAAATTTCATTTTTGGATAAACTATCCCTTTAAATATTCCATTCTAAACAAAGCCACAACTGTGTCAACAACAGAAAAGGAGTGGAAGAAGAAACCTGTTTAAAATCAATCATTAATTTTGCAGTTGCATTAGGTTGCGCTAGCAGTGGCACAGAAATTATATACTTCACCTTGCTAGGATGCTGTTGTGGGTCACTACTTTGTCGAAGTCCTGCATGCTACAGACAGCACACCCTCCATACACTCATGTCTTTAGGCTCTGTCCAGCTGCGGTCTGCGATGAGGTATAGGAAAACAGATTAGCCTCTAGACACACAAACACATACAGAGGTTTTGCACAGGATTTCCATCTCTGATCTCGGTGCCGCCACACTGCCGCAATGACTCTATGACATTCCAGCAAGTGGTGCAACACGTTTCTCATGTCTCTGCAGTTCAACACTGAGGTCATGGCAGTAACATATAATAACGAAGCACATGATTTCTGAATGTCTTTTAAAAAAAACAGTTTCCATTTCCACTGCAGTTTTCGTTCAATTCTCATTTTGGTGACAAATTTCAGAGCCCCTAAATGTGCACTAACGTTCATTTACATTATATGTGAAGATTTTATAAAAGACACACTTGACAGATAATTATTGTGTTTTAAAGCTTGCGTGTACTGACAAAATGTAACGTTAGCCATTGTGATCTGTTGTGGCGTTGTGAAAGAGTTTTAAAGGTTTGCTTGCATGGTTGCTTTGTTTGTTTGTTTTTTAAGTGACTGAGATTTAGACAGCCAGTCATCATTAATGATCAACCCAAGGACCTCGCAATCTCGCTGAAATTTCATTAAATTCTATATTTTGTCTATTTGTTTTGATAAAATGAATATATATATTTTAAATGTGAATATCACAGTCATTTATAAAACAGAGAGAGCGAACAAAATGATACTATGAAAGGACCAATGCATAAGCAGTATATTTTTTATAATGTTGGGGTTGCTGTGCCAAAGCTCTGCATTAAAAATTGTATTTCTAGAGGGACCACAGTGAATATTTACTGTGATAAGGATGGTCATTCCCGTTATGCTGGACATTTAACTATTTCTATTAAAGGGATTAAAAGCCAATATATATAAGCCATGGATTAAGAGTTATCTTACATTAAATAACAGGTAACATTAACGAAATTTCACCGTCTATTGTCAATAATGTAGACATGAAGCACCACTCGGAGCACCTTTCTGTTGGTCGATGAGTGAATTTGTGCAAAAACCAATGAAAAACTTGAAAACGACCAAAATCTGTGTTAACTTTTCCACCCTTAGCTAAAACTTACGTTCGCACGATATTCCTTATGACTGGATTAGGCCGTCAAAGTTTTTTAAGCAGCGGTAATTGTATCTGCAACTTTTCCACCGTATTCATCAACGCGGAAGTAAACAGACGGACGAGACTTCCGGTTTAGTAGCCGCTGGATAATATTGGCGGCGTTAACGAAAAGAATAAATACGTTAAGTAAACGCACGGTTAAACTGTTTGCACGACAAACCAGTGTGTTCAAAATTAAGATAATACATTAAAATAATATGATAAGACACACCTATTTGCAATATCAAACCGCAAAACGAGCTGTTTTGTACAGTTAAAAGTAGCTGGACGCAAATAAGACTGGAAACCAGACCCATAAAATTTACAAATGGCCCGCTCTTACGGCAAAAATACGGTGGACAAGTTATTTTTAAGCTATCTTCTCAAATGTTTATTATTATTAGATCTATTTGGTATTTTTTGAAAGAGCACGTAATATTTGAAAGAGAGACAACCACAAAACAGATTTCATAAAATCTTAAATACTTACCGCATTTGCCGTTTCCCCTCCAGAAACATGTCACTTCCTGCATGATGTCATAAGGAACTGACTTTAATTAAAGTCTCTGGTTAAAGGAAAAACCTATAAATTGATTATTCTGATTATCTGATTCACATTGTAACAAATTGTGAGTATATTTAATTTAATATCATTAAAACACATGAACTGAAAAATGTACCGCATAACAGGAATAACCTGCATGTGTTCATATGCCTCTGATTTTAAGGGTTTTTAATGGAATGTTGTTCCAAGAAAAGATTTTGATCCAGGAACCTGTCTTCCTACTTGTATTTTTAAACACCTAAGGTTGTATAGCTTATGCACCCTTACATCTCTGGGAAACAATCAATAATCAGATATATTTAAATTAAAATACATATGATTCACAGTCACACAACAAGAGAGTGGAAAACCCTTCTAGTATTATTTGCCAGAATCTGTTGGAGACTTAGTCTGAATATTGTACACACAGCGTCACATTTCAAAACGTAAAATGAATATGATTAATCCAGAATCAATTTTAGATGCAGGTGCACTCAACCTAATGAAAGCTTCAAAACTGATAGCAGAGTGTGAGATGGTACATCACCGGTCATGTTTTTGACATTGCATTTTGTGTCATGAACTGAAAGACATTAATGTTGTTCTGTGGAAACTGTAAATAATCTACATGATTATTTTCGTCGTGCCTCAGATTTGTGTAAGTGTACAGTATATAAATTTGCTTCTTGTATAAACTTATCCGTCTATAAAAGTCTGTGTGTAAATGTTTTGTCCTTTATGTGACCACATAAAGCCACTATATAACCAGAAATTAATGATTTTACATGCTTTTAATTTTATATCTGTTACATAATGTGTATGATTTTTGTAATCTGTAATAAAATCATGCAAATCAAATGTTTGCAGTGTCTCTCACAAGAATAACTACACCATGTTCTAATAAGTTATAAATATGCAGTTTATCTAAAATGATGACGAAGAAACAAAATTACACTTTTCTGTAGCTGTAAACAATCTAGTAAACAGTACAAAAGAAATATAATTTACAAAACATAAATATTTACTAATAAAAGAGCCAAAAACTACTAAACACATTCCAAGCCTCACAGTGAGATTGAAAACACACTGAATTGAAATCCATTATAATAAGCTTCCTTATTTAATCTAATCTGACAGACCACAGCAGCATTAATCTGACTGGCACCTCTCCAGATTCTCATCACCGGAGTCAATTACATTCACTCAGACAAAATTGAGGTCATGAATTACGAGGCGGATATCAAGGTGCATCTGATCTTAATGTCAGAGTGCTATTGGTTCAGGGACAACATTAACTCACATGCAAGCTGCAGTTATCAGCAGAGTCCACGATGCCCTTACAACTCTGGCTAGACCTGAGTAAGAAGAACGTACAAGGTGGAAAAGAGGTAATAACTTGAAATGGGTAGGAATAATAACAAAAATGGACAAGAAAGCTTAACATTTTGTCAACATACCCTCATGTTTTTCCATACCTGTATGACTTTATTCCTTCTGTGGAGCACAAAAGGAGATGTGTTCATGAATGTAACAGACTCTCTTTTCCATATAAAGAAAGTGAATAGGAATCTGGCCTCTAAAGCTTCAAAATGACCCAAATTTTAGAAAATAACATACATAAACAAGAAAGTCCACAGAATGCAAATATTTCACTGTAGTACTTGCTCCATATGAACAGAAACAGGCCCAAATTAAGGTTAATAATAATCTTCTCATCTTATTCGCAATGCCGCACTGTGATTAGATATGTAGTTGTCAATGATTGGTCAACTTGCAATGACATCAGAACTAACATACTATATTCAAAGGCCCAATATTTGAATATATGTAGATGAGGATCTAAAGGCCACAAACGTATACATTTAGAGAATCTGTAACCACTGAAGAAATAAAGCCATAAGGTTTGGAATGATATGATGATGATGTTTTTTTTTTGTGTTACTGTTCCTTTAAAATTAAGATTCAGAATAAGAAAGCTAGAGCTAAAGGGAAAAACAGATCTTGATATGATAACTAAGACAACAGGCTAGCAATTAGCAAATACAAAATTCAAATAAAAACATGTTATTGTGACTTTTTATCTCACAATTATGACTATTTTTCTCAAGTGAGTGATATAAACTTGCAAATGCTAGTTATAAAATCAGAACTGAGGAATATAAACTTGCAATTGTGAGTTATAAAGAAATAACTGCGAGACAGAAAAGTCACAGTTCTGACTTTCTCTCACAACTGCAAGTTTGTATCTCAATTCTAAAAAAAAAAAAAAGGTCAGAATTGCAATTGCAAGTTATAAAGTCCAGTTTTAAGGGGAAATAAAAGACTGATATGTTCTCACAATCGCAAGTTTATATCTCGCAATTCTGACTTAATTCACGACTGCGTTATAAAGTTAGAATTGCGAGACATAAATTCACAATTCGTCAAAAAAAGTCACAATTTTAAGATACAATCTCACAATTCGTAGAAAAAAAGATATAAATCACAATTCAGAGAAAAAGTGTCACAACTGCGAGATATAAACAATTCTGATAAAAAGTGTCACACTTCTTAGAAAGTCAACTGCAAGACAAAAACTTTCAATTCTGAGGAAAAAAAAAGTCAATTTCAAGATATAATCTCGCAATTCTGAGAAAAAGTGTCACAATTGTGAGATATAAACTCACAATTCTGAGGAAAAAAAGTCACATTTGTGAGATATAAACTTGCAATTCTGAGAAAAAAGTCATAATTGCAAAATATAAAAAGTCACATTTGTGAGGTATAAACTCGCATTTCTAAGAATAAATTCAAAATTGTGAGTTTATATCTGAATTTCTCTGAATTGCTCATTTAAGTCTCACAATTCAGACTTTATAACTCGCAATTGCAAGTTTATATCATGCAATTCTGACTTTTTAGCTTGCAATTACGAGTTAATATCTCACAATACTTAAGAAAAAAAAGGTCAGAATTGTGAGATGTAAACTTGCAATTGCAAGAAAAGTCAGAATTGTGAGGTAAAAAGTCACAATTACCTATTTTAATTTCATATTCAGTTGACGAAACGGGCTTCCATACAATAAAGCACTGAACTGGAACAGGAGGAAACAGAGGATAACACTTCCTGTAAATGACACAGGTACTACACAAGCGCTGATGACTTCATTCTCCCCACATACCTTGGAAAAAGGACAACGTATTGAGATTAAACTATTGATATTAAAATAAAACCAACACAAACAGACTTTCTGTCTGAGCCTCACAATGGTGCAAAGAAGTTCAAAAGTTTTCCCTCTCTACAGCACTAAAAACAAAACAACACAAAAATATAAAAACAGCAATACACAGAGGCTTGTATCAAAATAGTTTTCCTTCTTTCAAAATAAGTTAAGGATAAAAAGTGTGTGTCATCAGTCTTCTAAAAATAAAAGTCTCTCAGCCTTTTATGACAGCACAGTTCATTTCAGGATCGAGCTGAGAAGGTGTGGGTGGAAACTAGTGCACTTGTACTGTATCCGCTGTGCTGTGACGGACAGCTGTTGCAGAATCATCGAGCTCCTGAGACTGGAACATGGCACTGAACTGGGCTTGAGCTTCACGTAGCTGCTTGAGCATCACAGTGCAGCTCAGGCCACGTGCACAGTTCACACGCACCAAACCCGACTGCCCGCCTGACAGGATCCAATTGTACGCATCCATGTTTGGGTTAAAACGGACCTGAGAGAATAAAAACAAGAAGATAGTCTGCATGTCATTGTTTTGACTCTTAATATGGTGAGTAGCTGTATTTGGCACTTGATTAGAGTTCATTTTGGCCACTGGGTATATATATTTATGGTGTGAACCTCTACTCAGATTAATTAGTAATTACAAAGGTCTGTTTAACCTTCTGTTCCTGCATGTCCTCTGTGGGTCACTGGACTATACTGCCAGCAATAAAGCACTTCAGCAGAGCTCTAATCACTCTGAGCATGTGGCTCTACTCAACAATAAACAATTCTGTGGCTGGAAGACGTCCAGTTCTGCCTGTAACTTCCTAGGCCACAATTCTTGTTTCTATAATGATGTTTGGGATTAAAAGGAGCACCTTCAAACTTTAAAATGTATTTTACACATCACAACAAAATAAAGAATAATTAAAAAACAACAGCAAGATAATTACGAGACCTCATGTTGTTCCAAACCTGTAAGACCTTTGTTTTGCTTCAGAACACCGTGTCAGTGTGTTTACAAGAGTGTAAGAAAGCTCTTTGATTTCATCAAAAATATCTTAATTTGTGTTCTGAAGATGAACAAAGGTCTTACGGGTTTGAAACAACATGAGGGTGAGTAATTACTGACAAATTTTTTTTATTTTGGGGTGAACTATCCCTTTAATGCAGAGCAATAACAAATCATCAGTGTTGGGTATGTTACTTTAAAAAAGTAATTAGTTATAGTTACTAGTTACTTCTCACAAACAGTAACTGAGTTACATCATCATAAAAGTAACTAATTACCAGGGAAAGTAACTATTGTGTTTGTAAAAAAAATAAAATTAAATAATAAATAAATAAATAAATATATATATATATATATATATATATATATATATATATATATATGCCAAATAACTTGGATGCCCCCAATACTAAATATATTAAATGAATAAAACATTGTACACTCATCTACATTATTTTAATGTTGCTGTGGCACAGTGTGAGAGACACCTTCCAGGGGCTAAATATCACGTTATTGTGATCGCTTCAACCCATGGACATGGAAAAACATCCCACAGATAAGACTAAGGCATTGTTTGAAACTACAAAGGGTAGTTAGTCATAATAACAAGACAATGAACTTTTGTAAAATAAAGAAAAAAAAAACAGGGTGCGCTCTCTGCCGTCTCGGTCCGTCACCTCTTCACAGACACGTAAATAAAACAACAAATGAAGAGTTCAGATGCAAAAACCTCTAAATCTATCTAACTTATTTCTTTAAAATTAGCATTTCTTTCTGGCTACTTTGTATAGGTTTTTATCTAAGTACTGGTACTTCTGATTGGGCTGAAGCTGGAATTTAGCGAGTCTGAAGTAAAAGTATTTGATAGACGTATACTATGTGTCAGGAGCATTCACTCAGTATCATTATCTCATTTTTGACCTCATTTTTTTAGCTGGTTTTGCATCTGAACTCTTCAAATATACTCTGATAAACTAATCCATATGATAGCAACGTAAGCTCCAGTTGTTTCTTGTCTAACCTCATTTTTCTCTAATGTAATCACACCCACGAGTGTTTTTTCAAATGTTAAACATCAGCGTGAACCTTCATAAACAAACGTGAACATTCAACATGTTCGTCTCGCCTACTTTTCGGTTCTGGAAGATGCGCTAAGGAAAATAAGCCAGAATTTACCTCAGAAAAAAAAAGCAACGTGATGCATAGCTTTGCAGGTCCTATGGCTGAGAGAGAGCCTACTCAGATGAAAAGCACTTCAGTGAGCTAAATTATAGTAACGCCGCATTTTATTGTCAGGAACAGTAACGGCGTTGTAACGGGGGAAACAATAATTCATTTGATCACTCGTTACTGAAAAAAGCAATGCCGTTAGTAACGCTATTTATTTATAACGTCGTTATTCCCATCACTGATCATCTTATCAATAATATGCAACCATTTCTTACAATCCTTCTAACTATTCCTTATCATGCAGTGTCTTATTTAGAAAAACTCACCTTCTCAGTCTACACAGGCTGCTATCCTGCTCTCCTCCCATCATCCACTCTAGATCCAGAGTGACATTTTCCTAATTTTACAGGCCATTAGCTTCTGTCCATCTTCTTGCTTTACTCTTAGCAAACCACCCGCTCTTTCTCTCTCTCTTTCACTGTGCAAATACAGCGGTGCACTGACACTGCTACACACAACTATAGCTTATCTAAAGCAAGCAACAATACAGGTCCGGTCTACACAAGGTGATTATTGATGGGTCACCTTATGTGGAACATATTCAGAACCAAAATCAAAATCTTATATTACATGGTGAAAGTATCCATCTTTTTCTTCACGTAAGGGTGGGCGCAATCATTTCTAAATGTTATGGGTTTGGCTTCTGGTCTCATCCGCATCCAGCTATTTTTAGCTGTACAAAAGAAATTGTTTTGCTGCTTTATATTGCAAATTGGTGTGTCTTACCATATTATTGTATTGTATTATCTTAATTATGAACACAATTTTACCGTTTAATGCACATTATTATTCTTCTCGTTAGTTTCCTATAGCGACTAATGAACTGGAAGTCTCACCCATTAGCTTACTTCCGAGTTGAAGAAAAAGGTGGATACATAATATCTCTCTTGAATACATTATTTTGATTTGTCTGCAGCAGCCTCCCGTGGTCTAATAGGTGATTAACTACTACTAAAAATTCTTTTTGGATTTCAGATGGTTATCTTGGCATAAAACAAGCATCATATATAGATTTTCAGGTTATTTCACAGCTCAACACTCACAGGGTGGTGTGGGTGTCAGTGAGGGCCTCGGCTGGGCTTGTGTGCTGTTGTATAGATAAATGCAATCTCACCTTGTAGAGTGCGCTCAGTGGCATCTGGTCCACTTTTGCAACACCTTTGACCTCATGCTGTTGCAGGTGCTTCATCATGGGCCGATTTTCACACTTAGCAAAGTTCCCCTGAGAGAAAAAAAACAAGGTGTGAACACCCACTCCAGAGTTAAAAGAGCACTAGATAAGCAAGAGTAGCTTTACTGTTACCACCTTTTCTTATAGTGGGTATCATCGACTACTTCTCATTACAATCCATGTCACGTTCAAAACGTTGCAATATCATAATTAGATCAATACTGAAATCAAGTGAGTCTAGTTTCAATCTCGCAGTTTGATTTACTTTTGTACATTACAGTGCATCATTGGCTATGTTTACAAAGCAGCAGAAAAAAGACTGTCATTCCAGTTTGGAGTGAAATATTGCTGTTTGTACACCTTTTGTGAAAACCTTTCTTTTTATGAAACAGAGTGATAAGGGCATTCTAGAAATTGAGTTACTGTAGCTATGTTTCCATATATATATATATATATATATATAAATTTTAAATCACTGCTTAGTCCTTTCGGAAGTTATTCTAACAGGAGAAGAAGGCCAGTTTTTAAGCATATTTCATAAATTAATTGTATTCTGAAGTAAAGTGTAAAACCACAAACAAAAAACAAAACAAACAAACAAACAAACAAAAACTTACATGAGATATTTGAAAAAGAACATAAAATTAAAGAGCGGGTCATATGAGTTTTCGAAAAATATCTCTTTTGCAGTTTATAATGTAGCTATCCTTCAATGTAAACAGTCTGCAAAGCTGTTAATCAAAAAAGTATATACATTAAGATACTGTCTCTCAAAAGCTGTTTCCATCACCCTGTTTTTATGCGCATTTTGAAGTATTGCATTAGAAACGAGTGATGGAAACGCCACATATACTGTCAGTTTATCAGGAAGTGACGATTTTGTTCTCTTTGACTTGTTGGATGGAAACGGTGCTTATTCGCAAATGTTTTATGCGATATTTCAATTTTTGCACACAAGTTAAATTCACAACTTTGGATGGGAACCTTGTTAAAGGAAGAGTCGACACAGAATCGCCTTAACAAATCATTATATTTTCAAATCTTCTGCCTTTTACTGATCTACGTCACTAGGTAACATATTAGCATAATCCCCACCTGTTTACATCATGTTAAGACGCTGTGTTCCAGGATACCACAACAATACAATTCGAACCTTTTGTTGTGCTCCTCATTTTACTGAGGACTGCTTTTCTAATCTTGGCTTTGGACTAACTTGACTCTGAACCACAACCTGTAAGTATTATTACATTATGTGTACATAATGTAATAATACATTTGTGTACATTCTATACATTCTATTATTACATTATGTGTACATTCTCAATTAAGTGCTCAAAATATCTATTTTTTTGTGCTAATGCTAGGGTTGCCAGGTTGTCACAACAAAACCCGTCCAACTGCTACTCAAAACTAAAAAACAACAAGACATCAAAAACAACCAGAGACTTGGCAACACAGATGGTAGCGTCCGCTAACTTGCTCAAGTACTCCTCTCTGTGCCAATCGCAATAGGCTTGGCAAGCTGACCAATCAGAGCAGAGAAGGCTTATGGAAGGGAGGGGTTTACAGACATTACGCTCAGAACTTCTTGAACGAACAGTTTCAAAATCATGGACAAATTACTATGTATAAATATATATTCTGGCAAAATTACAATGTTTTCTGACCTTAGATGCATTTAAACCTGTTGTAGGGGACTCCAACACAATATTAGGACACTTAAAAAACCATATGACCTGCTCTTCAAAGAATAGATAAAAATTACAGAACACTTACAGATACCTCCAAGTTATTGGTGTTAATCTGGCACCTGGTGCTAATTTCCTCAATTATATGACAAACCCTAATTAACTGGCAGCATTTCTCCAACTTTACTGAGATTGCAAGATGTCGGGCAGCTCTAAGGTGACTGAAACATTGCGTCAGGAGGTTGTCCAGATAAAGGACAAAGGGATGATGCTGTCATCCATTGCAAGAGGTCATTCCAAATCAGTGATTTCTCAAATATTGCAGTTTTACAAAGACACCAGTTCATTCAAGCCCCCAAAAAGGCTGATCGTCCACGTAAGACAAACGCACGAGAAGACAGGAAAATGCCGAGACTCTCATTGGGGAATGGGTTCAACACTGAACTGGCAAGCAATTCCAGCTGCAGTGTTGAACCCATTCCCCAATGAGAGGAACAGGGAAGGATCTGTCTCGGCATGTTTAAGAGAAGTCGGACTAAAAGTGCACTCTGAAGCGACAAAGTCTTTCATCAGCAGAAAGAATCAAGGTAATCAAACCTATGACCTTGGTGTTGCATTTTACTCTACTATTAATGCATTAATTTTTTTGTCCCACTTACTACACAGTGGTCACAGAGCAGTGGTATCATTCAGACCACTGTTTTTTTGCTCTTCTGCTTTTCATTCAGAATTGTTCTTCAGACCATTGTTCCTTTGTTCAGATAGCCCAATTCAAACTCAAACAACCTCTGGTCTGCTCCAGACTGCAGCCTCACAGTGGACATGTGCAGTGCACCATGGATGGACGAACGGATGGGGGTGGAGCAATGAAGCGTGAGACGGTAGAACAGATGGAGCATCTCTGCGATGGGGGGGTAAGCCTCCAGGCGGGCATGACTTTAAATTAATGAAGGGTGCAGAACTTAATCAACATATAACACATGAGATGCAGGATGAGTCTCATAGGGATATGAGAGAGAGGGGTGCCACTATGCTAACATGCACACAGCACTCCTCGGCTCTCCTGCACTCGCTCAGGTGTGCTGGGAAAATAACTAAGCCAATAAATCCAATCCAGCCACGGCACCTGCACAGTCCGCGTGTAATGATCTGTGGAATAGGCTGCAGTACACAGTCGCTATCACGCAAAGCTCATACACACACAGCGGCTATCACATTCACACATTAATGAGGCCACTAATGGATTTTAACATGGTCTTACAAACACACACCTACTAGTCAATGTTGTATACAGAAAAACATACAGAAAATCAGGGGCGTATCAACTATTATAACTGGGGTGGACACATCCCTCCCACTTCTAGCAATATACACCCACTGTTTTTCAAATTTAAAGGTATAGTTCACCCCAAAATGAAAATTTTGTCATTACTCACCCTCATGTTGTCCCAAACCCATGAGACTTCGGTTATTCTTCCAAACACAAATTAAGATATTTTTAACGAAACCTGAGAGGTTTCTGTCCCTCCATTGAAAGTGTAAGTAAACGATACTAAAATACCCAAAAAGACCCAAAAAGGTCATAAAGGCATCATACAACTAATCTATATGAATCAAATGGATTAATCCAAGACTTGTGAAGAAATACAATCACTTTATATGATGACTGACACAAATGACTGACACAAATACATGAACATACTGTAAACATGGAGGCTTGTATTTACAAACCTCATTATTTCTTGTGTATCCCATTCGAGATGAATTCTATGTGTGTTTATATGTATGTTAATAAAAGCATAAATCATATAAAGCAATAATTTCAGAAGACTAATAGTATTAAACAGCATGATTCATATGGATTTGTTTTACAATGACTTTATGAAATTTTTGGATCTTTTAAGATTTAGTTACCTGTTTTTTTGGTGGATGAACAGAAACCTCTCTGGTTTCATTAAAAGTATCTTAATTTGTGGTTTGAAGATTAACCAAAGACTATGGGTTTGGGATGGCATAAGGGTGAGTAAATGATGACAGAATTAAAATTTTTGAACTATCCCTTCAAGTGCAAAGACACAAATGTAGCCAGGCACTATAGATCGGTAGACAAAATTAACCGGTTGAAATTTGTCAGCTGGTAGAAATCTTGGACTATTGTCTCTATCACGGTTACAGGCTCACGTGGCGTTGTTGTGCTACATGGTCATGAAAACATAACAATTGCACATGTTTTGAAGCATTGCGGTTTAAAAACAAGTGATTTTAAGCATTTAAATGCAATCAGCAGTGAAAGTGAACTCATTTCACTATATGCGCAAAGACGAAGCATAGAGACGATGCTAATAGAGTACTAAATGGAGTTGCTGCTTTATAGGCCTTGAACGGTTAAATACACACATCTGTATGTGTCAAAACGCCCGTCAAGTTTCCTTATAAACAGTAATTTATGTCTTTAAGTAAAAGCAAACCACTGAGAAAGAAAAAACATGTGTGACAGTATATTGGATCTGGGCAGCTCTTAAAGTGACAGCAGTCTAATTTTCCCGCTGTCTGTCATTTATGTTAATCAAACAACAAAAGTAAGAAAATCTCTCACTGCTCTTGACTAAATCAGTTTTGTAACTTTAATATGAAGAAATATATATTTAATTTACACAGTGAAGAATATGCCGTTTTTATACATTTGATTACTTACAATGTATTTGATTATACAATATATGTAGTATTTCTTATTTATCGGTTATACTGTAGTGTTTTTGTCCTATTGCTTGTAATTAGTTTCTTATTCTTAATCATTGACTTAATTTACTTGTCTTTAGTGAGCTTGATTTTTTATTATATATATAAATTTAGGCTAGTATTAGTTTTTTTGTGATATTGACATTTCCATGGCAAAAATGAATAAAGATCTTATTTAAAGCAAAAACAACTATATTGTGATATATATATATCGTTACTGTGAAATAAAATTATTATATTGTGATTAGTGGTTTTGGTGATGAATTTTGGTCAAAATTTTGGTCATATCATGGACACCCACTACGCACATAAAACAACACCTTCAAGTAACCCTAATATGGCTAGCGCCAGCCTGCTTTTCAACTAATCAGTTATGAATATTAACATTAAATCACCTTATTTTCTGAAGCTCAAACTTTAGAGCAAGGCAATAGCATGGGTTTAATCTCCAGGGAAAGCAAAAACTGATAAGGTTTGTAGTGCAGCCCTACTGTTTGTTGTGTTTTGTTTTTTAAGAAATATTTTGTGCAAAGCTCTGGATAAAAATAAAAAAAGTTGATGATGTGACAACAAAAGATCAATACTCTCAAAATCTGATTTCCTACATCATTTCCCAAGCACGGCGACCTTGTCAAACTGCTTGTTTTGTTGAAAACTGCTCAACTGCCAGACGATGATGGAATTGAACAGTGATTGCACAAAAGTGATTTAAAAGTTTCTCACCAGGTCCAAGTCATGAAAGTGGAGATAGTACTTTCTGATCGCTCCTTTGTAGCTCAGTGGCTCCTTCCTAGGATTACTTGCATTATTTTCCACTTCCTCCTCCTCCTCCTGTTCCTCATTTCCAGGCCTCTGACTGGGTTCAAACTGGACCATGTCCGTCCTATACACCGACTGGGTGGATTAAGCAAAACAATCAATGTTAATTCAAGGTTTGCATATGTGGGAATTCAATTAATGAGAAACATACATATTTCCGTCGTCTGATAGTATTGGGGTCGATATCCATTTCAGGAAGCAAACTAAATAAACAATCTCCTCCATTGTCCGCAACGGCAAAAGCATTCATCCAATCAGACATAGAAAGGCTCTGAAAAAGTTAAAAATTGTCATTATTAAACCATTTTGTCAATACCAAACCACGTAGAGATGTCGTGAAACGTCTACATACCCAAATAGTGGCTTTTCTAGGACACACGAAGTAAGGCTTGATTCCAAGGTATCCTGAATCAAAATAATGAACACCATGTTGTCCAAACCTACACATAGCAAAGGAAAAAGATGATTTATTAAAAACATGCAATTCAAAACATAATATATTCAAGAGAGCAAAATGTTCGTAGACTAACGTGGCAAAGCAACACTCTTGAGCCATCAGGATGCCGCTCCAAAACTGAGGCCAGTAAACTTCAGGGGACAAGCAGCGCTTTACGGCCAAAAGAGGCACGTAGGTTTTTCTCACATCCCACATTTTAGCCATGCGGTCATCTCCGACTGTCACCAACAAGTTGCTGCAAACAACAGTAGATAAAAACATTATATATTTCATGCTTTTTTCAATGTGTTGTGGTACTCTCGTGAAGAAATCATTGAATAAAGTCGTTATTTTACACAAAAAGTATTCTCACAGCTTCATAATATTACGGTTGAACCACAGATGTCACAAGCAATATTTTAACGATATTCTTACTACCTTTCTGGGCCTGGAAACTTTTCAGTTGCGCTGCTGTCTACGCAGGATCAGAAAGCTCTTGGATTTCATCAAAAAAATCTTAATTTGTGTTCTGAAGATTAACGACAGGGTGAGTTATTAAATGACAGAATTTTCATTTTTGGGTGAACTATCTCTTTAAGTGCTTGCAATGTGCAATGATCAAACTAGTAAGCTTCTAATTACCAGCCTTAACCACTACGCCACACCATTCCCAAAAAAATGCAATCTGTAATAGTTTTGGAGTTGGGCCCCCTTCTCACCATAGACGTGTGCAGTGTAAATAAGGGGTAAGAAATGTATTCATCATACAGAGATGTAACTGTTCTATTTACTTCTTGTACCGGGCGTGTTTTGTAAAATGCATAAATTCGCGCTAGGCTAGTCAGTGATGATGTTCTTTGATAACGTAAACGTTCTTTGCTCATTTTCTGTAGCTGCTTTTTGAATAACTAAGGAAATGTTAGCATTAGTAACTTACAATGTTTCTATTAAATTGTTATCATGTTAAACACAAATTAAGTCATGCTGAAAACATTAGACTGCTTTTAGCCTTATGCTGGTGTTGGTTCATTTGCCGGCAATGAAACTAAGTAGGTAAATAATTAAATAAATTAGCACGATAATATCGTGTATCAGCGATCTCACAGGCTGACAATAGGACGATATGAAAATTGAGCATATCGCCCAACACTAAATGTAAGTTATGTAAGTTCACTGTGTATTTCTCCTCTATTCATCTGGACAGTAAAAGGGCAGAAGAGACAGCTGATCCCCCCCTTCAACTCTCTTGCTTGAATGCTTCAAATTTGGTGCATGCATACAAATTGCAACCCTTCACAGCAATGACAGAGACTTTTTCTGAGGTTGAGGTACATCTGAATTCTACACAAGCAGTCACATCGTGAGAGTTTAAAGAACAAGAAAAATATATATCAACATAAGAAATCTTGATTTCACTAGCCCCCTGTGGTGAGTGGGATAGGGTGTCATTTTCCAAATGAACTTCTCTAATGCCACTTACAGGAGTCTCTTATAAGGTCGTAGTGTTTTAAATGTAAGTGCTAAAAGCAGGCTACCGAAACTACTGATGCTGAAACAATACATGATTGGAATGGTAATGTATTTGATCTAGACTGCTTCTTTGTTACTAAATGAGAAAACTCCACGGGTGGGTTGTATCATAGCACGAATATCATACAGCTAATGTCAAACATGAAGATTTAAATACACTATGAATACCAATGAAGTAAATGATGCTCAATGCTGCAATCAAATTTATCAGGCATAACAAAAAGTGTTAGCAGAAAAAATGTTCACAGGTTATATTCTGGTAAGATCAAGAATCTTGTTTTTAAACAAACTTACAGTACTGTTTAAAGTTTAGAATAACTAAGATTTTTAACTATTTTTTAAATGTCTCTGCATTCATTTGATAAAAACAGTAATATTATCAAAATTTGCTTTTCTATTTGAATATATTTTAATATGTAATTTACAGTTGAGGTCAAAAGTTTACATACACCTTAAAGAATCTGCAAAATGTAAATTATTTTACCAAAATAAGAGGGATCATACAAAATGCTTGTTATTTTTCATTTAGTACTGACCCGGATAAGATATTTCACACATAAGAGATGTTTACATATAGTCCACGAGAGAAGGTTCAAACGCTCACTGATGCTTCAGAAGGAAAAATGATGCATTAAGGCAGGGGTGTAAACTTTTGAACAGAATGAAGATGTGTACATTTTTCTTATTTTGCTTAAATATCATACTTTCTTTCCATTTAGTACTGCCCCTCAGAAGCTACAAAAGCTACTTACATGTTTCCATTAAGACAAAGTAAGTTAAATTTACCCTAATCTTCAAATTCAAAAAGTTTTCACCCCTCGGCTCTTAATGCATCACGTTTTTTTCTGAAGCATCAGTAATCGTTTGAACCTTCTGTAATAGTTGCATATGACTCCCTCAGTTGTGAAAAGATGGATCTCAAATTCATACAGTCATTGTTGGAAAGGGTTCAAATACACAAAAAAATGCTGAAAAACCAAAGAATCTGTGGGACCTGAAGGACTTTTCTGAAGAACAGCAAGCAGTTTAACTGTTCAGGACAAACAAGGGACTCATGAACAACTACCACTAAACAAAAAAACAAAAAAAAACAAAACACAGCTGTGGATCATTCAGGTGACAACACCGTATTAAGAATCAAATGTATGTAATACATTTGAACAGGGTATTTTTTAATAAATTTAACTATTATTTTCTCTTGTAGACTATATGTAAACTTCATTCATGTGAAATATATTATTCACGTCAGTACTACATAAAAAATAACATGCATTTTGTATGATCCCTCTTATTTTGCTAAATAATTCACATTTTGCAGATTATGCAAGGTGTATGTAAACATTTGACCACAACTGTATTCCTGTGACAGCAAAGCTGCATTTTCAGCATCATTAATCCAGTCTTTAGTGGCACATGATCCTTCAGAAATCATTCTAATATGGTGATTTGTTGCTTTTTCTTATTATTAGTTATTCTGCTTAATATTTTTCTGAAAACCACTTTATTCCAGGATTCTTCTATAAACAGAAAGTTCAAAAGAACAGCATATAATTTAATACAAATCAAAAAACCAAACTCAAAGCCTGTCTAATCTGACATATGATACTAGACTGATGATTCTCACCTTGAGGCTCTGCACCAGCACAGTGTCCGGATGTTTTCATCATGGGCATGGAAACAGTGGTAAGGGTAGAGAGACACAACTCCATCTGGAGACCTGACTTTGAGTAGTGTAGATTTACTAGCAAGATCCCACAAACCAACCAGACCTAGAAAAAAGAAAAGGAAAGAGAAACAAATAAGATATTGCAACATATATAAACCAAGGTATTTACAATTACAAATTCTATTGAGATGAACAAAGAGGCCTATAGACAAAACATATGAAATCACCATCATAGAAGCCAGCAGCCAAGATGTTATGTGGTTTGACATGGAGCCAATCCATAGCAAAGCACAAACCACTTTGACCTTTATGATCTGCCTGGTTAGAGCCCATCTTCAAAGTCAGAACCTTTTTCACCTGCAAAAACACCACACAATGAAACAGATCATATAACACTGATCATCCATCTGTAAAAATGAAAGAATTAAAGGAGTAGTTAACTTCCAGAACAAAAGTTTACAGATAATGTATTCACCCTGTTGCCATCCAAGATGTTCATGTCTTTCTTTCTTCATTCATAAAGAAATTATGTTTTTTGAGGAAAACATTTCAGGATTTCTCTCCATATAGTGGACTTCTATGGTGCCCCCAAGTTTTAACATCCAAAATGCAGTTTAAATGCAGCTTCAAATGGCTCTAAACAATCCCAGCCGAGAAAGAAGAGTCTTTAAAAAAAAAAAGTATATACTTTGTAACCTCAAATGCTCGTCTTGCCATGCCCATGAATACACCCGGGTGTAATCAGAGTTAATACATTTAGGGTATGTTAAAAAACTCCCATTTCATTTTCTCCTCCAACTTTAAAATCATCCTACGTCGCTGCAGAAGTACCGACCCAGTGTTTACAAATTAAACATGCAAAGAAGGTCAAAATCCCTTTACAAAAAAGGTAAACGATGATGTAGGACTATTTTAAATTGGGAGAAGAAAATGAGATGAGTTTTTCGACATACCCTAACTGTATTCACCCAGATTACACAAAATACGCAAGCGCATCGCAGAGCTAGACAAGACAAGCAAATTTATAGACGAGGTTAAAAAGTCTATAAACTGTATTTTTTTTTTTTTAATAACGTATCGTTTCACTAGATAAAACCCTTATTCCTTGGCTGGGATCGTTTAGAGCCCTTTGAAGCTGCATTTCAACTGCATTTTGGACGTTCAAAATCACAGGCACCATAGAAGTCCACTATATGGTAAAAAATTTCTGAGATGTTCCCTCAAAAAGCATAATATCTTTACGACTGCAGGCATGAACATCTTGGATGACAACAGGGTGAGATTATCTGTACATTTTTGTTCTGGAAGTGAACTTCTCCTTTAAAGGGATAGTTCACCTGAAAATGAAAATTCTGTCATTAACTACTCACCCTCATGTCATTCCAAAGCCAAAAGACCTTCATTCATCTTCAGAACACACATTAAGATATTTTTTGGGGAAATCCAAGCACTTTCTGACCCTGCATAAACAGCAACGCAACTACCATGTTCAAGGCCCAAAAAGATAAAAAGGACATTGTTAAAATAGTCCGTGTGACATCAGTGGTTCAAGATTATTTTTATGAAGCTATGAGAATACTTTTTCTGCGCAAATAAAACAAAAATACAGACTTTATTTTAATTTGAATCACTGATGTCACATGGACCATTTTAACAATGTCCTTACTACCTTTTTGGGCCTTGAATGTAGCAGTTGATGTTTATGCAGGGTCATCAAAAACATCTTAATTTGGTTTTATGGGTTTGGAACGACATGAGGGTGAGTAATTAAGGACAGAATTTCATGTCTGGGTGAACTAACCTGTTATTGGTGTACAACAGTTACATATAAAAATACCAAAAAATACAGTATATATGTAAAAATACACAATTTCTTTACATGATAATCACAATTTAACATTTGCTCAATAGTCAACTCAATAGCTATTTTCTTCTGCCATTATCCAAAAAAGTCTGCATTAATTCTCCTCTCTGCACTCAACATTTCGTTTGAGGAGCCTCTTCTACCATGACAGCTAATTTTCAGAAGATCATCTCTTGGATGTGTGAAAATGTTACATAGACATCCCATAAAACGGCCCAGAGGAGCCATACCGAGAACAGTTTTAGTGAAAAGTCACTTCAACTGTGAAATTGAGCTACAGTGAAAATTACACGTCAGATTTAAGAAAACATTCCAGTGATCTCTTGCTATTCAAGTCAGATGCTTTAGGTCTAACGCAATGAATGTGTAATACGTCACTTAACGTGTGGAATGAAACAAAGATTGAGGCCTTATCTGCGAGAATACGAGGCATGCTGGGAGAGTGGATATTGACCTACCCGGCATATCAGCGGTGCTTGGCTGCTTTCTCCTATTGGAAAACACATAAATGCGTTCAATGCGGTGCACTTATAGATTGGAGCATTACTAGTCAACACATGACTGCATTTATCAGGAAAAACAATCAAAGGAACAAGGATCAAATGACATGTGCTTATTTGAAATAAAGTCAAGTGTAAACAAGCAGTAGTTTAGCGTAATGTCATTTTATCCTGAGGTTTTTAGAATCATGATTTAGCTTATGATCATTTTCCACTCTCTCTTCGACCATTAGAATTAAATGGGCTGGTTTTGGTTTCCCTGTTTGAAACCAATTTAACACAAAAAGTACTAGAATTGCAAAATCTGGAATCAATGTTTTTTGGAGGAAGAAAAAAAAGACAAACAATTTCCAAGTTTTTGGATTAAACTGACTCAATAAACTAACAATATAAAACAAAAGTGCTAGAGGTGGTGAATAGAGTCACATGTATGAAAGTGTGTGAGACTGTGGACAGACATTGCGTGTAGAAATAGTGTGCGTATGAAGTGCAGAAGTGATATATAGCCGCACTGCTTTAGTTTGGAGCCGTACAGAGGGGTGACGGGTCGATTAGGTCGATAAAGCGTCGCACCTCTGATCCACTCATTCTGGCAGCGTGGCAGACAGCCCTGACCAGGGGCCCTTTCTCTGGGCTGACTAAGGTCTTTTTGATTGACAGGCCCGGAGGAAACGGGTGTCAGGTATTCGGCTGAAATTCATGGCCTCAAACACTAACAACTGTGTAGCGATGCATCTTTTTTGTCATTTCAATTATAGATCCTTGTCTGATGAAAACAAGCCAGTAAATTATCTCCATTGAGAAGGGAGGAGTCTGCGTCTCTCTCGTCACCTTTTTTTACGGGACACCCTTTCACTTCAGAGAAAACCTATTTATAATTATCTACCATAAAACCTCCAGACCCGAGAACATAATGGGAAATGGGAATGTGGTTAACTGTTTTATTACTAGCCTTTTGAAATGTGTCCTATAATTGCTACTGTGGGTCTTTTTCAATCAATAAACAAACCAATAATCAATCTACAGTACAAAAATGTTCAAATGAACGCACATGTGCTTTATATAATACAGTGATTTGCATGAAATTACAAGAAAATATAAATGAACAAAAACAAAAATAAATAAAGACAACAAAAACTAAACCAAAACAAAAAAAGCAATAAAAAACAAAATTAAACATAACTAAACAATAAAAAACAAACAAAAATATCACATAAAAATTAAAGATCAAAACAAAAACAAAACTAAAACAAACATTAAGTTAAAAAAACAATACAAAATAAACAAAAATAAAAAAACGTTCATTTACATTTATATGCACAATAAATGTCAACAAAACAATAAATAAAACTAAACAAAAACTAAATAAGCATTAAAAAAAAACATAAAAATACATTAAAAACTCATTCCAAATAAAATATACTAAATAAAACAAAAACCTAAAAAACCCCACAAAACTAAATTAAAGACAACTAAACAATAAAAAAAAAATATTAAAAACAAACAAAAACATCAAATAAAAGCAAAGTAAATTATAAAAAAACTACGGTAAAACAAACAAAAAGCTAATAAACAAAAATCAAACAAAAATAAAAGAAATGTTCCTTTACATTTATATACACAATAAATATTAACAAAATTAACAAATAAAAGCCTAAACAAAACAAAATGAAAACTAATAAAAAAAAGTAAAAAATGAAAATACATGTATAAACAAAAAAACTATTTCCAATAAAACAAAATTAAATTAGATAAAACAACAACTAAAAAGACTATATCAAACTAAAAAGACAATCAAACAATAAAAATATTTAAAACCCCCCAAAAAAAGATCAAATAAATACTAAACATAAAACAAATGTAAAACAATCAATAAGCTAAAAAAAAACAATAAAAAATTAACCAAAAAAGAAAACGTTCTTTACATATATATACACACAATGATCATAAACAAAACATTAATAAATAAAAACCTAAACAAAAACAAAATAAAAATACATAAAAACTAATTACAATGAAACTAAACAGAATTACACAAAACAAAAAAAAAAAACTTAAAAAGCAATAAAAAACTAAATCAAAGACAACAAAACAATAAAATAATATTACAAAAAACAAACAAAAACATCAAATAATAGCAAAATAAATGATAAAGAAAATGAAAGTAAAACAAACAAAAAGCTAAAAAACAATAAAAATGAAACAAAAATAAAATAATTCAAAGACAACCAAACAACAAAAATAATATTAAAAACAAACAAAAAGATCAAATAACAGCAAAATAAATGCTAAAAATAAAACAAATGTAAAACAATCAATAAGCTAAAAAAAAAAACAATAAACAAAAATAAAAACATGTTCCTTTACATTTATAGGCACAATAAATATTAACAAAATGTTAATAAATAAAAACCTAAACAAATTACAAACTAAAGAAACTAAAGAAAAAGCAATAAACAAAAACAAAGTAAAATAAAAAACAAAACAAAGCAACTACAACCAAAAACTTCGAAAGGATAAATAAATAAATATATATATAAATAAATATAAATATACAAATATTATACAAATATATAAATATTATAAATAACAAAAACAAAAAAAGCTTTTAAATGTCTCTCTAACACACTCTCTACAACACACACATGCTATAAAAGCCAAAGAGCAGGTCTAAGATCAGTAAGAAGGATTGTACGGTAGGTAATGAAGGTTAGTTCCCCGAGGGTGGAGAGAGTTCTTGGCCAGAGCTCATTGCTGGGTCACTGACCAAAGACTTCAGGAGAGTCAGTCCAGCAAAGAACCACAAACAGTCTGTCAACAGCAAACAGTTTCTGAGCCCATCCCCGGGCCAGTGTGGAGATGTTAAACTGGTGGACTGTGAGAAGCAATTTCTGTGGTAATATCAGGAGAATACGGGGGGAATACAAAGAGCAGCGAGAGAAAGAAAGCGTTTGAAAGGTCAGACTGCACTTTTTAGTTGGACAAAATCCATTCCATCCATGCACATTCAACCTCCAACCTCATGCACATTCAACCAGGAATTCTCTCTCTTAAATTCCCTTTTTAAGACTCCACTAAGAATTGACACTAACAGCTTCAGTCCGTTCACAGAAAGAGATTTTTAAAGAAAGCATTTGTTACAACCAAACAGCTCCTTCTGGGCTCAGGAAAGTGTAATTAGGAAAACATTAAAGCTTAGAGTAAGATCAATGAATTAGAAGTGCACAAACAGAGAGAATAAGGCTCTGGCAGCACTGAAGAAACAGAGATGGTTCATTAATGAACGTGGACAGTTGGTTTCTTATCTCTAGTGGAGCAGGGCCTGAGTCTACCACACAGAGGGCCCCAGAGGGACCAGAAGGATGGACCGATCACGACTCACTAACTAGAGAAATCTAGTACAAAAGCTGAATGTCTGAATGATAAATAGTGAGGACGACAATAAAATGGCCCTTGTTTACTAGTATATTAAGGGTAATAGAAAGTTTGTTACTCATACGGATGAGGATGTGCATAACAATGTATTTAAAATCATGTTAAAAAGTATTTTACATAATAACAAAAAGCAAAATAAATAAATAAAATAATAAAAAATAAAAATATTAATAAATAAATGACTAAGCAAAAACAAAATAAAAACACATTAAAAACTCATTCCAATAAAACAAAATGAAATGAAATAAAACAAAACAAAAAAACAAAACAAAAAGGTCAAATAAAAGCAAAATAAATTAAAATAAAAAAAAACATACAAAAAGCTAAAAAAAAAAAAAAAAAGAATAAGTAAAATGTAAAAAAAGAAAAAAAACCATTTATATGCACAATAGATATTAACTAAATATTAATAAATAAAAGCCTAAACAAAAACAAAATAAAAAGCAATAAAAAAACAAAAAAAATACATAAACAAAAAACTAATTCCAACAAACAAAATTAAATGTACTAAAACAACAAACATTTTTAAAAAGCAAAAAAAAAAAAAAATTAAAGAAAACTTAACAAAAAGAAAAAGACAAACAAAAATATTAAATAAATCCAAAATAAATGCTAAAAATAAAACAAAATTACAACAAACAAAAAGCTAAAAACAACCCAAAAAACTAAAAACGTGTTCCTTTGCATTTATATGCACAATAAATATTAACAAAATATTAATAAATAAATGCCCAAGCAAAAACAAAATAAAAACACATAAAAAACTCATTCTCAGCTATAGAAAACTAAATTAAGGACAACTAAATAATAATAAAAAAAAAATTAAAAACAAACAAAACAAAACGTCAAATAAAAGCAAAATAAATTATATCAAAAGTAAAACAAAAAGCTACAAAAACAATAAATAAGAATAAATAAAATGTACAAAAATGCACATAAAATATAACGAAATATTAATTAATATAAAGACAACTAAACAATAAAAAATAATACTAAAAACAAAAATAAATGCAAAATAAAAGATGAGGACGGCAAAGTTTATTACTCATACGGATGAACGTGCTATGCATATTATGTATAACATATATTATATATTTTAATATTACATATTCTTGTTAAAACATATTTAGTAAGATTATTTTTTATTTAAATGACACCATATTTAATTATTATTAAGCTATTATTCAATTTTGTTTAAAATATTAAATATTTATTGAAATTGTAAGTTTTTGTTAATTAAATTATATTTATTCAATATTTAAATAATATTTAAATATTTATTTTTTTCATTTAAATAATATTAGATTTAATTTTATAAATCAATGAAACCACTTGTGCTTTTTTGGTGAAAACTGATACTTTTTTTAGGAATAGGAAGTTGAAGGGAACAGCATTTATTTGAAATAGAAGAATTTTGTAGCATTATGTCTTCTCTGTTACTGTCAATATATTTAATGCTATTTAAAAGTATTAATTTCTTTCAAGAAAACAAGGAAACCTTAAACATTTGAACAGATATTGTATAATATGATTATTTGCATTTTTATAAAATTACATTTTATTCAAATATTAATTAATGCTCTGCACATACTCAATATATTTCAAAATATTCAAAAATTAACATTATAGCATTATTACACACCAATCAAGAACATAGCAAACACATTTTTGCATTACTGTATTGTAACACAGTGTATTAGATTAATAAACAATGATTTTGCTGCAGGTAAAGTGTGCTGTTAGGCACAACATAAAGGAGAAATGTTTCCATAATGTTTAAACAAGACTGCTACACGAGTTACAAATGAGGTCTCAGTGCTATAATGGAAATAGTTAATGGCTAGCTTCTTACCAGGTTCAACCTGCAACCTTTCAATTGGCAGCTTTGATCTTTAACCAGCAGACTACATCACTCAGTATAAATATATTATCTGCTCTTGAGATATGATGGATTGGTAGGCTGTATGCTCGTTCAATTAAGTTATGACGTGCATTCATCATGTTAACCCAAGGTTGGCATCTGGATACAGTCAGTAAACATACATACACACACACACTAGTTTTTCTCTTTCTCAATGTCTCATTATTTGTTGCCATCATTCATGATTGTCAATTGGCTGTATATCATACTTGTAGAAAAGCTATTCATTAACATTCACATTTAATGCATGTAATTTGAATTCTGCAACATTAAAAAGCTGCATCATACATTAAAGTGCTTGCTATATACACGTTTCTTCCCAAGAATTTCGTTCAGTCGGAATACATTGATATGTTTCCATGGTCATTGGAAAATATGCTTTTTGCCTGCAAAACGGTCAATAGCTTATAAAGCAGACTCAGCTGGGAGGAGAGATCAGTATAACTGTAGATAAGCGGCATTTCACTGCTGTGCAAAGGGCTGCTAATCAAACGGGCTGAAGGCAGTGAAACTCAAATAGGTACTAGACCCTCCCTGCTTTTTTCTGGCTCTCTTTCTGTGACTGTGATAAATGAGAAGCCCAGGGAGGATAATCTTTTGCAAACACACACACACAAACAGTACAGATAATGTGTGTTTAAGAGAATGAAAGAAAAGAGGAAAACAGAGAATGATGCGGCGGATGGCAGGTCATCAGTCTGTTCCCAGCACTCCCTGAGGAGAGGCCATTATGAGCTCCCGTGGGACAATCAGCCTACGCTGGCCATTTTATCAGAGCATGAGGCCTTGAGATGTGCAATGAAATAAATTAAAATCCCCTCATCCACATTTATGTGCCTGAATAGCTTCAAAACAATATTTGTTTGAAATCCTGTTGTAAAATACTAAAGTTTGACTTATAATGTACGCAGACTTAAAGGGTAAAATAATATAATATAATATAGCTTGGCTTATATTGTAAGTAGACCTAAAGGGTAATATAATATAATATAATATAATATATATTTATGCATTTATTATTATATAAATAATAAATAATTATTGGTATTATTATTATTTAATAATAATAATAATAATAATATTTATTTATTTATTATTTGCATAATAATCCACATTTCTGTGCCTGAATAGCTTCAAAAAATATTTGTTCAAAATCCTGTTGTAAAATACTAAAGCTTGACTTATACCGTGAGTAGACTTGAAGGGTAAAATACTAATATTAATACTAATAAGAATGATGATTATTATAATAATGATAATTATTTAGAATAATATAATAATTATTAATGTATAAATACTAAATAAATACCATTATATTATATTAAATAATAATAATAATAATAATAATAATTATCATTACTATTATATAAAAATATTATTATTATTATTAAATTAATTAATTAATTCATAATAATTGTTCTCTTTTCATTCATTCAATAATAATAATAAAAGCTTGACTAATATTTTAAGTAGACTTAAAGAGTAAAATAAGAACAACAAAAACAACAATAATAATATATTTAATAATTATATTTATAATATTTATTATTTATAATAATAATAGTAATAATTCTTGGTCTTATAATCATTTAACTAACTATTCATTCAATAATAATAATAAAAGCTTGACTTATATTGTAAGTCAACAGAAACAACAACAACAACAACAACAATAATAATCTTAATTATAATAATGTTTTTTAAAAATAATAATTTTTCATATTATATAAATAATAATATTTATTGTATTACTAATTATTTGTACTAATCATTACATATTATTAATCATTATTTGTAATTATTATTATTATTAGTCATTAATGATTAATAATTATTGTTCTTTTTGTTGTTATAATCATTTGATTTGATCAGTTCATCTATTCATTCAATAATAATAATAATATAAAAATATTTTAATCATTATTATTAATAACAATTATATAATATGTATTATTATTAGTTTTAGTATTCTTAAAGAAAGACAGACAAAAAGAAGAAAGCAGTTAATCAATTAATCTTCCAAACAGTTTCAGGAAATTCAGTGTTCTGCTTCCAATATTTGTGAAAATTAAACAAAGACATCATACAAGATAGATTAGTGTGTGTTTAGTAGTAATGGGAAAATGCATTATAGCACTTGGCTTAAGGCTCTTCTGTCTTGTGCTGCCCTCTTCTGGAAACACCAACACATTGCACATGAATGCACTGGGAGTTTCTAAATTAGGAGTCAGTACATTCCAGCAGAGCAGGAATCTCCAACCCTGCTCCTGCAGAGCTGCCATCCTGCACACTTCAGGTGCAGCCATGCTCTGACACACTTGCTCTAATTATCAAGTAACCCTGAACACCTTGATTAGCTGGTTCAGGTGTGTTTGACTGGGGTTGGAGCTCAATTCTGCAGGAAGGTAGCTTTCTAGGAGCAAGACTGGACATCTCTGTTATAAAAAACAGTCTTTAGAGACAGAGAGAGTGAAAACAGTCATGAAAAACTAAATGCTGACTGCCTTTGGAACAACCATTTCAAGTGGACCTGAATGCTAAAAAAAAACAACAAAAAAAAAAACAAGTAAGATGCACAGGCTTTGCAGTTCACCATTTACTCACCTTTACTCTGATGGTGCGCTGCAAGGGCTTCTGGGTGTGGAAGACTGTAGACACCAATGGTTCCATTAGAAAAAGCTGCTGCTAGAACCCCTAATCTAGGCATCTGTGGAGCCTAGGAAAAATGAAAACACATTGTTTTGAATAATTTTAAAGCATTTGTTTAGTAAAAACTTTGCTTTTTCTCTTTATGAATGAATAATCTTAGACTTTTTGGTCTAATGTCATTTCTTACCTTTCTGCTGGTAGAGGGCAGCTCCCACGCACCTGCAGGACACCATCTTATATTCCAGATGCATCCATCATCTAATGCCAAAGCATATGCTAGATGAGGAACAGTTGAGGGCCTGAAGTGGGGGGAAAGCCCGAAGTCCAAAATTACTATTTTATTGTAAAACCCAACATTTCCTCTTAAACAATTAGTTCACTCCAGAATTAAAATTCCTGATCATTTCCTCATCCCCATCTCATCCAAGATGTTCATGTCTTTCTTTCTTCAGTCCAAAAGAAAGGTTTTTGAGGAAAACTTTGCAGGATTTTTCTCCATATAGTGAACTTCAACAGGGATCAATGGGCTGAAGGTTCAAATTGCAGTTTCAATGCAGCTTCAAAGGGCTCGACACGATTCCAGACGAGTATTTGTGGTTAAAAAGTGTATACATTTGTATTTTTTTTGAAAATGACAGAATGTAGACTTTAGTCTGTATTACTATGTCACTTTATTACACTCATAAGCTCTTTTTGCACCATATTTTTATTTGTATATATATATATATGTATAATTGTATTTATTTGCATTTCTTTGTATTTAATGTTACGTGTATGCACCTAGGGTCTGAGAGTAACGAAATTTCAATTCTCTGTATGTCCAGTACATATGGCAGATTTGACAATAAAGTTGACTTTGACTTGACTTTGACTTTGAATGTTTTACTACACAAGACCCTTCTTCCTCATGTCGGGCTCTTTCAAGCTGCGTTGAAACTGCAATTTGGACCTTCAACCCACTGATCCCCATTGAAGTCCACTATATGGAGAAAAATCCTGCAATGTTTTCCTTAAAAACCTTTTTTTTTTTGACTGAAGAAAGAAAGACATGAACATCTTTAATTACATAGGGGTGAGAAAATGATCAGGAAATTTTAATTCTGGAGTGAACTAATCCTTTAAAGCCCATCTGTAAGTGTCTTATCTGGGTCACCTGCTTTTGCACTGAAGGTTTCCGATGTCCCACAGCTGCAGTAAGGCAGGACCTGTGTGTAGCTTATTGATTTTGTGTTCATCGTCCATGCCCTTGTGGCAGTAGATGGCGGCATACTGTCTTTTTGCCGCCCCGTCAGGACATGGACACCACTCCAAGGACCGCACAGGACCCCCCACAAAGAACAGAGCATCCCAACGCTCAGAATGATGTGGCAATGATTCAAACCTGCAGATTCGCATACAACATTATATATACAAGTAGACATATACAGTACTGTTTAAAATTTTTAAATGCCGCTCTTTTGAAATTTCAATTCAAAGGAATAACATGCTAATCATGCTAGAAACATACTAGCAATGTGATAGTAACTTGTTAATCATGCTAACAACATGCTAGTAACATGCTAATCATGATAGAATAATGCTAGTAACATGCTAATCGTGGTAGAAATATGCCAACAACACGTTAGTAACATGTTAATCATGCTAGCAATATGCTAGCAACATGTAAGTAACATGCTAATCTTTATAATAACATGCTAGCAACGTGCTAGTAACTTGGTAACCATGCTTATAACATGTTAGTAACTTGCTAATCATGCTAACAACATGCTAGTAACATGCTAATCATGATAGAATAATGCTAGTAACATGCTAATCGTGGTAGAAATATGCTAGCAATCTGCCAGTAACTTGGTAACCATGCTAGTAACATGCTAACAACTTATTAATCATGCTAACAACATGCCAGTAACATGCTAATCGTGATAAAATAATGCTGGCAACACGCTAATCATGGTAGAAAAATGCTAACAACATGGTAGTAAGACACTAAGCATGCTAGCAACATGCTAGCAACATGCTAGTCATGCTACCAAAATGCTAGTAACATGCTAGTAACATGCTAAACATGCTACAAACATGCTAATCATGTTATGAACATCCTAGTAACATATTAATCATGCTAGAAACATGGTAGCAAAATGCTATTAGCGTACTAATCATGCTAGATACATGTTAACAACGTGCTAATCATGCTAACAACATTGTAAGCAGCCTGTAAAAATGCAAACAACATGGTAATCATGCTAAAACATGCTAACAACATGTTAAATTATGTAAACAATGTATTAAATCATGCCAGCAACATGTTATCAACATCAACTTTCATACTTTAACAACTGCTTCAAAGTTTCAGGCTAGGCTTTCTCAAGCCAACTCAAAGTTTGTTCTCAAACTTTACCCATCTAGTTATTAACTGCTATCAACGGCTCAAGCGTTGTTACTCGGTCTAAAATGACGTGTTGGAATTAGCAGTTGATGAAAAGCCAATAATTACAAATAATTATTTATTAAAAAATAAATTATTTTAAGGTTGAAAAAAGAACAATATATTTATAAATACTGTATTTGTTGAAAAAGGCAACTATAAACTGTAGAGAACCATGAATTTTATTATTAAACATGCAAATGTGCTGATAAATTATTCAAATATCAACTCTTGGTGGGTACCTCAAGTAAACATTTTAGGTCAAAGGGGTTAAAATGACAAAAAAGATATGGTACAAATTAATTGTAACATATCATATAATAATAATGGCAACAATTGTTTGCACAGAAGAGACAATGACAGCAACTGTCAGCGTCATTCACTTCCCTACTAGAAACCAACTGGATGATTTAATCATCACTGCCGGTGTAAATTAGATTAGTGGAAACTTACGATATCTTTAATGATAGCTTACCTCTTCACTGTTTGCAGATTGATCTGTCCCTTGATGCTTTCCCGCGTAAAGGTAAAAGAAGCAGATTCTTTCTCTTGGGGTAAATATTTTTCAGCCTCACTGTTAATTGAAACAAGACAATGTTGAAATGAAGATTTCTTGGATTCCATTAATATCATATGTTATTTAGCTACACTAATACCTGTTAGACAGAAAATGCCAATCTTTGGCAGAAGGAATCCACTCTGGAAATACCCAGGGGGAAAGGTTTTCATCCCGGCTAGCAAGAGCATTTAGTGAAAGAAAGACGAGCATTATTAAGATACAAGTGATACAGATAATATAAATTGTTAGTTTTTACATCATCTTGTGAAAAAAGGATGGCTTACAATTTTTTGGTCCTACTAAAACAGTTCCAAACAGGCTCCATGACATTGTTAGCCAGTCCGTTTGGAAGCAGACAATGCTATTGAGCATAACACAATTGCTAAATTAGACAATGCATATATGGAAATCAATGTCAAAATCATCCAACAGTGCAAAAGGTTTAATAAGTATCAGATTATGAACTTGCATAATTTCCTCTGGGTGGTCTGCTGGATGGTCTACTGGATGGTCTGCTGGATGGTTTGGATGGTCTGGATAATCTGCGCTCTACGGTCAAGCTGAAGTCTGGCTCAGAATCTTCTTCGTCATCTTCCTCCTCTTCGTCGTTTCCTGGAGAAAAGTCCTCATCATCATCCAAGTCGCTTTCATAAGCTGGAGTTTTTCTTTTCGTCCCTCTTGGCGTTTTCTTTTTCTGGTCAGCGCCATCCGCTTCACCCGACTTGGACGTATTTTTCATAGAGGATTCTGATGGAGCACCAAGATCCTTGGCAAGGTTGTGGAGATAATCCAAAGCACTAATCAAGATGGAAAGAGCTGATTATTAACAACATCATGGGAAAACTTGCAGATGATCACAACAAATCACATCCTAATTAAATATGTCAAGATGCAGGTTTTTGTGTTGAAATGCTGTGTGAACGTGCCAAAACTGTTTAGTTAAAATTCAATTTTCTGTTTCTATCTAAGTTTTTGTTTTTCTATCTATGTTTTTGTGTCCAGAAAAAGACACTTTGTGGGTAGCTCAATGGTAAGATTGTTGTCTGATGTGTGGAATAATCTGAGTTCAAGTCCTGATCAGAATGTGCAATTTGTCTATTAATTATTCTGGAGAAACATGACTTGCTCTGCTGCAGAATTGCAATGCATTGCTTTCAGGAGAAATATTATATGTTGTAATTTACAAACTGAACACAGTAGTAATGTCTCCTAAATATATGTTGTGATTGTCATTGTGTGTGTGTGCGCATGTGACTGCTTTTTAATGACCAGTTTTAATGCAAGCAGTTGTACATTTTGCATAGAGCATGTTGTATGGATTTTTGGAAACTGCATACAACTAAAAAGCATACACTTTAGCAGCTCTCCTCTTGGGCCGGCCACTAGAAGTGAGTTCAGAAGTATCAGAGACTGCTGAATTGTCATATTGTGGTGGAGTTTGTGGAACGATTTCCTTTTTTCTCCTTTTGGCGGGAGTCTTTGCCTTAGATTCTTGCTTCTTTTGGGTTCCCTCTGTATTAAGTGAGTTTTTCTGATCCACACCCGGGGGAACCTCAGAGCTACGTGTTTGTCCTAAGAAAGCCAGTCACAATAAAAAAAATGTTTCAAAGAATGATGTAGGAATAGATGCATTTCCTATTAGATATTTAAAAAAATGAATTAAAATGAAAAATACACTACCAGTCAAAAGTTTTTGAACAGTAAGAATTTTATGTTTTTTTTTTTAAAGAATTCTCTTCTGCTCAACATCAAGCCTCCATTTATTTCATCCAAAATACAGCAAAAACTGTAATATTGTGAACTATTTTTACCATTTTAAAATAACTGCTTCCTGTTTGAATATATTTTAAAATGTAATTTATTCCTGTGATCAAAGCTAAATTTTCAACATCATTACTCCAGTCTTCAGTGTCACATCTTTCAGAAATCATTCTAATTTGCTGTTCAAGAAACATTTATTATTATTTTTATTATTATTATCATCAATATTTTAAAAAGTTGAGTACATTGTTTCAGGATTTTTTGATGAATAGAAAGATCCAAAGATCAGCATTTATCTAAAAAATAAAAAGCGTTTGTAACATTATACACTGACTATACCATTCAAAAACACAGTATTATTTTTTTTCTTTTTGGGAAAGAAATGATAGAAATGAATACTTTCATTTATCAAGGATGCTTTAAATTGATCAAAAGTGATGATAAAGACATTTATAATGTTACAAAAGATTTCTATTTCAGATAAATGCTGTTTCTCTGAACTTTCTATTAATCAAAAAAACCCTGAAAAATATGTTTCTTATTAAGAGTCTCATTAAGTTTTCAACATATATAATAATAATAATAATAATAATAATAATAAATTTTGAGCAGCAAATCAGAATATTAGAATGATTTCTGAAGGATCATGTGATTGGAGTTATGATGCTAAAAACAAAACTTTGAAATCACTGGAATAAATTACATTTTAAAATATATTCAAACAGAAAACAGTTATTTTAAATAGTAAAAATATTTCAAAACTGTACTGTTTTTGCTGTACTTTGGATCAAATAAATGCATACTTGGTGAATTAAAAATCTTTGACTGGTGATGTAATCAAAAACTGATTCAAAACTATAATAGTATCTTAATGATACTATTGTAGCAATTTATGTAGCAATGTTTAGCAGCCATTTTGCATCTCTGACTCCATCTTCTGCGACTCTAAAGAGTCAAGAACTTCACCTGAATCCTGAGTTGCTCCTTTACCCTCATGGTTAATCTGTGCTGGTTTGTCATCTGTATCCTTTTCACATGGCAAACCCATTTTTTCGCCTTTCTGCTCGCCCAGCTTCAGGGCAGCAGCTGCCATTAATACCTCTTCTTCCACAGAAACTGCTGCCAGCACAGTCTAGAAGTAAAGAAAAAAGTAGATTTTTTATACAAAATGTATTCTCCTCAAATATTACAATGTATTCCTCTAAGTAACAGTGTTTTCAAACAGAATTCAAACAATTTCCATGGTATTACAAAGTCAGAAACCATGGTATTATCACAGTTTTGTTAGTGTGATAACAGAATAACTCAGTAGTAAAGTACAGTAGTAAATCCACGCATGCGCAAAGTAGCGATGACAGGCGACTTGTTTATAGCACGTTGGGCTTACTCAGTTTTGCTAAACATCTCCTAGTTAAATCTCCTGCTGCAAAATAAAGAAATAGATACGTTTCATATTACGCTGTAGAAAGCTTCCACTCAGCATAAAACGGTTTTTAAAATAAATAAATACTGCCTGGAGTGATGTTCCTTCTGAAGACCAGTAATGTTATCTTCTACACTACAACTTTATAATAGTCTCAAATGACTTGCTACCAGACTAGGACAGCACAGGAAAGACATGGGCTTTTTCTCCAGACTGACGGGTTTTAACAGTGGCTCAGACTGATCGTCCGCTCTTTCCTTCAACCACACAGTAGATAATTCACGCGGGTTCGAATCCAACTCTCTCGACACAATGAAACACTCACCACAGTCAGATTCCAGCAAGATACAATGTGTTCCGATCCCGATTTACAATAAGACGTTAATATTCAGTCGCGCTGTACCTAAATTTGCTGATTTCCACGCCACTCTTCTGCTATAGCATTTTGACACATCAGCTTGCCGTCGCCGCCATGTTGTAACGCTCGCCTTATGACCTTGCTTGCTCACTACCGCCCTCTATCCAACACTGCCGCCAAGGAGGTTTTTAAATCTGTGCGTGGTCTCGCCTGACCACGAGGTGGTATCAATGTGGTCAAGCAGAGTAGAATACTTTATAATCATATGTACATGTAAATAGAGACCAGCACTGTCAGTTTTTCTGTTTGACTATAATTCTAACGCTTTGTCTTTGATG
This sequence comes from Labeo catla, assembly GCA_012976165.1. NCBI lineage: Eukaryota > Metazoa > Chordata > Actinopteri > Cypriniformes > Cyprinidae > Labeo > Labeo catla. Next base: position 160,351 of record VONZ01000069.1, read on the forward strand.
GGCATAAAAAACAAAAAATTAATCAAAATCAAAAATTGCTTTCAATGTTTAACCTTGTGTAATTTTCCCCCTCTGGTTTACCTTAATTATTTAATTATTCGTTTTTTTTAGGTTATATTTATTTTACTTTCTATCTTGTATTATTGTTATTATTATTATTATTTATTTTTTTTTTTGTATTTTGCCCTTTATTCTTTTAAGGCTGTTGTGGTTTTGTACTTGTGAAAGTTTATGGCATTAATAAAAAAATAAAATAATAAAACCCGGAATAATAGCAGGGCATAAAGTGTGGCACACGGGAATACTGCGGCTTTGTTTAGAATTACTCTTTTTATTTTATTTTTATAATACTTCTACAAATACTTCTACAAAAATATTTTTTGATATATACACTACCGTTCAAAAGTTTGGGGTCAGTAAGACTTGTAATAGTCTTTAAAGAAGTCTCTTATGCTCATCAAGGCTGCATTTATTTGATTAAAATTATAGAAAAAAACTGTAATATTGCAAAATGTTTTTACAATATAAAACAATGTTTTTTATTTTAACATACTTTAAAATAGAATTTATTCCTGTGATGAAAAGCTGAATTTTTATCAGCTGTTACTCCAGTCTTAAGTGTCACATGATCCTTCAGAAATCATTCTAATATGCGAATTTATTATTAGAATGATCAATGTTGGATAATATCAACAGTTGTGCTGCCAAATATTTTTTGGAACCTGTGTTTTTTTTTTCAGGATTGTTTCATGAATAACAAGTTTAAAAAGTACAGTGTTTATTCAAAATAGAAATATTTTATAACAATGTAAATTATTTATTATTAACTTTTAATAAACTTTTAATTATTAACTTAATACATCCTTGGTGAATAAAAGTATTAATTTCTTAAAAAAAAAAAAAGAAACAATAAAAATGTACTGACCCCAAACTTTTGAACGGTAGTGTATATATATATATATAAATAAAATGTGCAATAATAATATATTATAATGTTAAAAATAAATATAAGTATTAATAGTTTTAAAATGATTAATAATTATTATTAATATCATTTTTAATGTTTTTATTTATAGCATTATTGTATATACTATATAATGTTATACTATACTATATTTTATATATATATTTAATGAAGAAAGACCTCAAAAGACAAACACATTTCATGGATTTTAATTCAAATCAAGACAACTGCTTTTAAATGCAGCAAACTTTAACAAACTCATTTTCTCTCCCTGACATGCAGGGACATTTATTTTAAAACACTATGTACTGTACCTTCAAACTAAAGGTCAATACAGCATAGATCACCATCACAAATTCAGCTTCTACAGAGCATAATTTCTGTGGTGTCAGAATCACACTTAATATCACAAAAAAATACCAGCATTCATGAACACTGTTACATGCAACTCTTTTAATAAAGTCAGACACAGGTCCACTGTGAAACTACAGGTACAGAGCATGAGCTTACAGAAAAATGAACGTGAACGCTCTACTACATTCCATATACATGGCTCACATTTTATTCCTAAAATGAAATAAATATATAAAGTCAAACTGTGATATTACTTTCAAAGACATTTCACATTGTTTGCATGTAGCCTTTTAATATATGCAGTCCTTCTGGTCAATAAAAAAGGGAAGCACAATTCTGCAAATTCTACAAATATACATTACATACAAGTGAATGATTTACTTTAATCTTTGGAGGTGAACACTGGAATAACCCCATATTCAGAAAAGGAGCAGGACTGGTTTATGGATCACTCCCAGGTTGCTGGCTAGCCACTTGCTTTGTAAGGGGCCTGCTGAGGGCCCATTTGTCATGTGTGTGTGCCGCTGAGTCCTCGGCCTCTGACTCGCTGCTGGAGCTCTCACTACTGCTGCTACTGCTGGGACTGTCACTGCCGCTGAACTCATAGCAGTCTTTCTCCTGTCTGCTTTCCTTCTCCTTCTGTTTGTTTTGCCCCTCCTTCCTCTTTGTTTCCACTCTTCCCGGGGTTGCTGTTCCACTTGACATGGGCACCGCTGACGTCTGCCTATCCTGCCAGGTGCTGGGTACCTGGGGAAAACTGAGGTCTGGACACCTCACGGAATCTTCCTTTGGCAGAGTTTTATTAAGTTTATCTAACTTTGAACTCTTAGATTTGGATCGAACGACAAACCAGTCCTGTGTAAAATAATAACAGCGAGAATATTTATTATTAAAAAAATGACATTTTTATGATCTATGAAGAGCATAGAATACAAGAAAATTAAGTATTGTGTTACCTGAGAATGAATGGAATTAATGTGGTACTTGACTCCACTTTCAGAGTTGAATTCTTTCTTACATATCAAGCATTTATATTTCCCAGTTTCAAATTCTCCCTGCAGAGAAATAAAAAAAGGTTTACCGTCTTCATAACTGTATCTTGTTCCAGAGCAAATCCAAACATGAGCATTAAACAAGAAAAATCAATATCTGAGAACCTTAGAAACCTATTGATTTAGGGAGCAATAACAAGGCAATAGTTTAGTTTCAGTATAAATACTGTACATCTGAAAGGATGCATTAACCCTTTAACTCTCACCATCTCCCCAGTGGGACGCCTAAGTTTACTTCACCAAATTACAAATAAATCCTAATCCAATCATAACAAACTATACATCGTTGGAAAGGTCTAAGACTTCTAAATAGATATTTTACCATATTTTTGTGTTAGAAATTATGTCAGAAAAGTAATAGATTAATATATGTCAAGAGTGCAACTTAAAAAATCTACATCATAACATGAGTTCTGACCTTTGTCACAAAAGACTTTCTTCATTGCCTTCATTGCCATCACGCTTTAGATATCATAAGAAATTATATATCAGTTCAAAACTTAAAATCTCAAAATTCATCCTTTGAAAGGCATTTAAAAATCAGACATTGCATTACCACGGAAAATGTACATCAGAATCATATTACAAAATGTTTTCATTTATGAATTATAAAAAATTATATGGATAATGCATTTTTATGTCATGTGTTCAAAAATGGGAGTGACAGTTAAAGGGTTAAATTGATCAAAAGTGACATTCAGTCATTCATAGTCATACAAAGGTTTCTACTTCAAATAAATAATATCATTTTAAAATTTATATTTATTAAGGAATCTTTAAAAAGTGTTAGTTTCTATATTAAGCTGACAATTTTGTTCAGTGTTTAAAATAAAAAATAATTCTTGAGCACCAAATCAGCATCATTTCTGAAGGGTCAAGTGACACTAAAGACTGGAATAATGGCTGCTGAAAATTCAGCTTTGCCATCACTGGAATAATTTACTATTTTAAGTATTTTAAATTGTAATAATACACTACCAGCCAAAAGTTTTTTTTATTTATTGTTTAAAGATATTTAATTTTTTTTTAATAGTTTTTTTAAACTAGTCTTTTCTGCTCACCAAGCCTGCATTTATTTGATCCAAATACAGCAAAAGCAGTCAAATTTTGAAACATTTTTACAATTTAAAATAACTGTTTTCTATTTGAATACATTTTACAATGTAATTTATTCCTGTGATTTCAAAACTGAATTTTTAGCATCATTACTCCAGTCACATGATCCTTCAGAAATCATTCTAATATTCTGATTTGCTTCTCCAAAAATTTATTATTATTATGTTGAACAGCTGAGTAGAATTTTTTCAGGTTTCTTTGATGAATAGAAAGTTCAGAAGAACAGCATTTATCTGAAATAGAAATCTTTTGTAACATTATAAATGTCTTTATCATCACTTTTGATTAATTTAAAGAATGCTTGCTAAATAAAAATAATTACAAATTCTATAATCCCCCCCACCCCTTTATTTCAGATAAATGCTGATCTTTGGATCCTTCTATTCACCAAAGAATCCACTGAAGACTGGAGTAATGATGCTGAAAATTTTGCTTTCATCACAGGAATAAATTACATTTTATAATATATTCAAACAGAAAGCAGTTATTTTAAACAATAAAAATATTTCACAATATTACTGCTTTTGCTGTATTTTGGATCAAATAAATGCAGGCTTGGTGGGCAGAAGAGACTTTTTAAAAAAACATTAAAAATCTTACTGTCCAAAAACCTTTGACTGGTAGTGCAACTCACAATATTATTGTTTTTATTGTATTTTGTGTGTTACATGTCTTAAAATGAAAGGTAAATTATTCCTTACCAAGGTACATAGCCCAAGATGAGCCTTCAGGCCAGATACGCTGGTATAGAAGCAATTACATCCCTAATTTGACAACAAAGACGGTCATTACACATTTAGTTCAGCAAACCATTAACTCGCTGAAAAATCACAGAAAACATTAATGAATGGCCCTTTAAGCTCAAACACAATGGTGAAAACACCTGGGACAACAGTTTATGCAAAATGCTCACACCTTGTTTGGACACTGCACTTTTTTATGCAGTTTGACTTCATTCTTCCACTTCCGTAGAGTCTCCTGGCTAAAGGCTGGCAACCCTGGACGAGAATACTTCAGCTACACGGACATAAAAACACCATAAATGGGTGAAAAATTCATAAAAGATTGATGATTCATTCACAGTTCTCAAAAAGTGAAACTAAAACCTTTTAGTGAATCCATGAAATTTGAAGATTCCAACCATCATCAATACATATAATGAAAATCTAAGTATGCAAAACAAAGGTGATGCAGCCTTACCAAAAATAGCCACACACAGGTTCTGACTTCTTCACAGCCCTGCAATTACAACATGTTGACATAGTTTGACATTTGCATGTTTTGCAGCACCTTCCTGTCGTCTGGTACCAGGTCTCGCTGCACTTTCCTTTTGGGCCATTCCTTCAGCAGCTCCTCACTGGCGATCTCCCTCAGGTGGAACACGGCCACCTGCGCCGACACGCGCTTGGCCCGTCCGCTCTGTGTCCGCTCTGGGATGGGCTCTTTCTGCGTCTTCACGTCTTCTACTTCACTTTCTTGGGTCGTCTAAAAGAACAGATTGCAGAATTGTAACCGTTCATTCATGAAAACAATAACAGCCTGAATCTGTTACATCAGAACATTAGGTAAATGTTTATTGAATCATGAAGAGGAGAACTCACTGGACTGTGCTCGTTCTTGAGGTGGTACTCCAGGCCCGCTCTGGAACGATATGCTTTTCCACAGTGTTTGCAGTTCATTAAGAGCTTCTCCAGCTCTGATGCCTCTTTGCCGCATTTCTTCATGTGGTACACATAACCCATTATACTAGTGAAACTTCCAGTGCAACCCTAAACACAAACCATTCAGCATCTTTTAAAAGGATAGTTCACCCAAAAATGACAAAAATGAAATATTTGCCATTAATTACTCACCTTCATGTCGTTCCGAACCTGTAAGACCTTCGTTCATCTTTGGAACACAAATTAAGATATTTTTGATGAAATCCGAAAGCTTTCTGGCCCTGTATAGACAGCAATGCAACTACCACATTCAAGGCCCAGAAAGGTACTAAGAACATGTTTAAAATAGTCCCCGTGACATAAGTGGTTCAAATTTAATTTTATGAAGCTACTAGAATACTTGTAGTGTGCAAAGAAAACAAAAACAATGACTTTATTCAATCATTTCTCAACAATCTCTTTGTGTCAGTCTTTGTGGCGCGCTAAAGTTATTATTTTTGTTTTCTTTGCATTGTCAGAAAGCTCTCAGATTTCATCAAAAATATCTAAATTTGTGTTTAGAAGATGAACGAAGGCCTTACGTGTTTGAAATGACATGAGGGTGAGTATTTAATGACATAACTTTCATTTTTGGGTGAACTATTCCTTTAAGGTAATTTAAGTTATAACAGAAGTAATTCTAAACATTTATGATGCAATACAGTCATTGTTTAAAATTTTACTATTATTATTTTTTATTTATCTTCCATAAATCTTCCTTTTAATATTTTTCACTTTCACACTACTGTTCAAAAGTTTGAGGTCTATAAAATGTTTAAAATATTTTGTAAGAAGTCAAATGCTTACAAAATCTGAATTTATTTGATCAAAATACAGTAACATTTTTAGACTCCAAACTTTTGAACAGTAGTGTTTTATTTATAAGCTTTATTTAATGCTATACAGATAAACGACCACACCTCTTTTGAACATTTTAATTTGCCCATCCTCTTCAATACTTTTCGTAATTTCTCCTTCACTGCTTGGTCAACTAGGTCATTCCCAGTATCTGGGATGGGCTGAAAAAACAAACAAGAAAATAATCTTTGCATCAATACCATAATTTTCACTGTCAATATCACTAGAAAAGGAAAAACCTAACCAAGTTGTTATGGTCAGCCATGAGGTGGTACTTCATTCCAGTTGAAGTTTTCAATTGTTTCCCACAGTGTGGACATGTAAAAGGATTCTACCCGAAGAACAAAAACAAAATCAGGTCCAGAGCTCAAACAACTGCTAAAAAAATAATCTGCTACATTTCTACGAAATGTGCACATACCAGTTTGCAGGTTTCCAGGTGTTTCTTTAACCCATCCACTGTCTTTCTTCCAACACTTTTGCATTTTGGACAGCTTACTCTACCCTTTGCCAAAATCTGAAGCTGCCATTTTTCCTCCTGACTTCCTGTAAAAAAAAACACAAAATATAAATACTTAATGCTTGTGCTGTTTTCATTTAGTCTCCATGACTGTCTCATTTACCTGGTGGATAAACAGGTGACTCCTTCTTGATGTGCTGAGATGATTTCTGCTCCTGTGTGCTGTCCGTTATCTGATTTCTCTGAGTGAACTGAGCAACAGGAACTATAACAGGTACTGTTAAAAGAAAAAAGACGCAGTCTGTACTTTTCATGTTGTATCATTTGGATTATTGAAGAAAATGATAAGAATTGCATACCTGTTTGTTTTACTTCCTCAATGTACTTTTTTAAAGAGGGCTGATCAGTTTCCTCCATCTTGTGCTTCTTCTTCATCTTAAAATCTGTAGCATAAAAATGTCCAAACGTTGCACAAGTTATCTAAAATGTCATATATCAATTTACTCTACTTAAATACATTAAATACAAGTCTGTACTTACCCGTCTCTATTAACATGTCCGAACTGGATCCACCGGCTTTTTCCATCACTCTGCTGGTGTGGTCAGCGTGCATACACTGGCTTTCCGAACCATTGACCAGAGTAGATGTTATAACTGAACTGCCAGATGACCCATGGTCTGAATCCTCTGTGGGTCTCATAATAACAGGCTGGAGATCATGGTACCTCAAGACATGATGTTTTGACACCATAATTAATTCAGTATACTGTGCAATACGTTAGTACTTAAGAGGAAAATATTTTTTAAATTTAAAAAATTTAAAAGGTTAAACAAAATAATTAAAATGCAGTTCACATTTTGTGACTAAAAGACTTTGCCACACAAACACAAAACTCACTTTTTTCTGGTGTAAGTCCTCTTTATTTTCTGAGAGCTTGTCCCCTCGTTCTTAAACTCAGTAACAAAAACACAGTAACACAATTAGTTCTGCTGGTCTCGTTTACATTTATTAAATACCTAAATATATTCTATATACAGTTAAAGTCAAAAGTTTACATACACCTTAAATGTGCAAACTTTACCAAAATAAGAGGGGTCATACAAAATGCATGTTATTTTTTATTTAATACTGACCTGAAAAAGATATTTCACATAATAGATGTTTACTTTATAAAAAATTACCCTGTTTAAAAGTTTACATACGCTTGATTCTTAATACTGTGTTGTTACCTGAATCATCCACAGCTGTTTTTTGGTTTTTCAGCATTCTTGTGTATTTGAAACCTTTCCAACAATGACTGTATGATTTTGAGATCCATCTTTTTACACTGAGAACAACTCATATGCATATGAGACTCATATGCAAATATTACAGAAGGTTCAAACGCTCACTGATGCTCCAGAAGGAAAAACAATGGATTAAGAGCCAGGGGTGTAAACATTTGAACGGAATGAGGATGTGCACATTTGTCTCATTTTGCCGAAATATCATATTTTTCATTTAGTACTGCCCTTCAGAAGCTACAGAAGATGCTTCAAATACACAAAAGAATTTATGGGACCTGAAGGATTTTTATGATGAACAGCATTTTAAATGTTCAGGACAACAAGGGACTCATGAACAACTATTACTAAACAAAAAACAGCTGTGGATCATTCAGGTAACAACACAGTATTAAGAACCAAGTGTATGTAAACCTTTAAACAGGGTCATTTTTGTAAATTCAACTATTTTTTTTCTGTGGACTATATGTAAATGTCTTTTACATTAAATATCTTATTCAATTCATTTGCAGATTCTGCAAGGTGTATGTAAACTTTTGACTTTAACTGTATATACACTGGCATATTTATGCATAAATCATGGTGACGATGCTTGGTCTTACTTTGGATGGTTTTAGTCGACTACCTTCAGCCTCTCTACCCAAATCTTTCATGGCATCTGTTGAAAATGACATATTTAATAAATAATAACTTACATTTGATTCATTTCAGATATGATCATGTGATCATGATATGGGAATGCAACCACTTTTGCCATTTAGGGTTTATAAAGTAAATGTATAATTCTTACATTAATAAAGATTACCTGATGTTTGGGGGTTTAGTTTTGATTTTGGCATTTTTCTCTTGCTGGGTACACATGTGGCAGACATGTTATCCTGGGTCTGATCCATTATCCTATTCCACACAAATCAGTGATAGATACAGAGAAGCACAGATAGGAATCCAGTATCTATATTACATTATTTCCTCATAATCAAAAGCAGTCACATATAGGTAAGCTCCTGTGTGGAATTTAAGTATTTCATTAATCCAATGTCCCTCAAACAGATTCTGTTGCACTAAGGTTAAGCATTTGAAACTAAAACACATGCAAAACACTGCATTTGCACACACATAAGCTGCATGCAGCCCTACATGCACCTTTATTGCAATGCATAACTGTAGTCTTTAAGACCACTGCCACCATCACTGCCCACTAACACTCCCAGCAAAAAATAAGGCATGACGGCACTACGTTAAATAAACCCTCAGCGGATAAATCCGACCGTCAAACAATCCGTATGACATCGACACACTTTACATTTATAAAGGCATATTCAACACTCCATGCTCACAAAACAATCAAGAGCAGTTATAACATTACCGTCCTCTCGGCGAAACCACTTCATACATAAGACGCCCCCTTTTCTCACCAGCCAATGAAGAACGCTCTTCCCACAATACACAAAAAGGGGCGGGTCTTCAGGCCAAAACAACCTATCGCTGGAGACTGCAGGTCCTGGATCAGATTCTGACACGCCTCTGTTGTAACGCCTTGCTGTGGTTAATACACCTTGACTGATCTGGAGTCAGTCTGTTTACAGAATTTAAGCAATTTAGTTTTATCACCATCAACTTTCGGTTTCAATACGCCAGAAATGAACAGCGCAGGGTCTTCTTCTTGGTTATCCAGTGGATTTGCGTTGTTAAATCCAAACACATGGAGGTTCAACAAGGAAAAGGTACAATTAACAAACTTAATATATTTTATTTACTAACTAATATTAATAATACAAAATACGCTGTTGTTGCTTCAAATATTATGTGGTGGCAAGGAAGAATATATAAAAGCGTGATTGTGTCAAGGTTAAAAAAAATTAACTACCATCTTTACTTCCATATTTCCAAGAAGGGTAGAGATCTTCGAAAACAAATCCAAGCAATCTCTCAGTCTAATGTCCTAGATGGTATGTAGGCCTATGTCACCTGACAATACTGTTTCTAATGCCATTTATTTTATCACACCCTCAAGACAAATGTAAAAATAAATGTATTAAACTAAGCTCCTGCAGTGTGATATGCTATATTATGTCCATCTGTTTGTAGAGGCAAGGATTGATGATGCTCAAATTCTTACTTTGACCAGAGAGGAACTGAATGAGCTTTTTCCAGGTGTTAAGAACTTTCAGCTCAGAAGGACGATTATGATGCTTATCACAGAAGCAGTGAAGGTAACGTCTTTGGTCAAGATGCTGGTGGAAATTTATCTCAATAGTTGCACACTCAAGTCACTCCTAAAAGAGTAGGAATTTAGTGGCATACGCAAACAAATAATATTATTTTTAAAATATTTTTTTCAATTACTTGTAATCACCATTTTGGATAGATGTTTGAGGCCATTTGCGCTGAAGTTTACACAGGTGTGTTTTCAGAACAACCACAGGTGTACTTCATTACATTAACGATGAACATGTTTCACTAACATTTGACAACCAGAAGTTGTGGAAATATATTCATATATTTAAGTGTGACTTTTTGGGGTCACTGTATGTTTAACAGTAAACGGTCATGTTACAGAAACCAAATGCAATGTGAATTGAGCAAATTGCATGCATACAGAACACTGTATTTGTTTATATTTTAGATAATTAAGTATTCATCTGTAATTATTTGTTATTTGATTCCTAAAAGGATTCACTTCAACCTGGCCCGGAAACATTTGGCAGAGCGCTAAAGCATTTAATGCAAAACAACAAAAGCAGTGAGTTACTTATGACCTACAAATTTATCATTTTCAGTTCTAGCAGAGAACCAAGGGAGTTCTCTTTGTCAAAAAAAAAACATTTCATAGCAGTCCTGTGACTTTTCCCTAGGTGATGTCACTGCACAGGAGGTTTTGAAGGAGTCACTTCGAGCTTTTCAAGAAGTGGAGAATCAACTCAAAGCAGCACAGGCATTTTTAAAACCATACATTGAGGTATTGAACAGTCTCATTGAGGTATCAGCTAGAAAAGAGGACGGGGATGCTGAGGGAACACCAAGCAGGAGAAAACTCCCAAACTCATTCCAAACAGATATGCACTCTCCAACCATGCCGACTCCTTTTGGTGAGTAAAAGTAACAATTCAGATCTCTTGGAGTGGATGCACAAAACCATGTAGAGGGTTTGCACTTACATCATGGTTTAGTCAGTTACCTGGATGCATGGCCATATTGGCGATACTCAGATGTAAACAACAGCATGGATCGCATGTTAATGTACTACTGAATATGTTGTTCTGCTAATTTATGCTGTCTAAACCACAGAAAAAATGTGTGGAAGCTGCTGAATCACTTAGAGAAGGACTTGGTAAGCAGGAAAGGATGCAATATTTTAATAAAACTAAAGTTAATAGATGGTGAAGATGCATACAAGCAGTATTAATTAAGACATTAGCCTATTTTTTTCACCTACCTGAACGGAAATAAATAACAAACACGAATGTTGTCAGGATTCTTGCTCTGGAAATCCTGGTTCAGTTTGGCCAACCACAAACGTGTTGTTTTGCCAAGTCCGCAGTTATTTCCGTGGAATTGGGCTACTTTAACACTTTTGCCGCAGGTTGAAGCGACCCCAGTAACATAATATTTACCCCCCGAAACGGGATTTTTAATGGGGGATCCCACTCAAAACGCTATTGGGCTACTTTTGAGTAACAATTGGGTGGGTTTTGTTGTGAAAACCTGGCAACCCTGTCCTTCATTTAATTCCAAATGTTTTTTCCGGTCTGACCGATTACTATACAGCCCAAAACATGACAATAATTGACCATTTTCAGCAGCAATAATCAGCAAAATATGCGAGTTCTGTTTGGTTTAGTGGCATTGTTTACATGCCGCCAATGTGACCGATTGATGACGTGTCGTAAAAACACTCTATTAACTTTGTAGTCAGCGTTATTACAGTGGGATCCTAAAATCTGCTTCAGTGTAGCATTATTACAAAGTATGTTTTTAGCATAACAGTTAGAGTAAAATGTTGAATCGAACTGTTAGGACTCCAGAAGTATGTTTGACAATGATCTGAAGAGCATCTTGAGCTTCATTGGAAGCAAGAACATCTACAAATTTAATCACTGACATCTTAAAAATCTTAAATATTTAAATTAATAATTCATTTATGCCACCCTGATACTATATCTACCAAAACGCTACAAAAAATTCCAGGTTAAATTAAATGAAATATCCATGGGGTCTCACATTTTTGGGCTCTTACTTTTTATACCCACCCTTTCTCTTTTGCAGAGCCTAAAGTCAGAGTGCATCTGCTTGTGTGTGGTCGAACCTTGGAAGCTCACAAGCAAATTTTTGGACAGCTCAGGGGAGTTCAAGAGAGTGAAATATGGGACTGTCAGTTGATATTGGCCTTCTGTCCTGTGGTGTCACGAGCCGGAACTGACATTGAAGAGGCACTGAGGAAAATTCCAGGTAATTAATTATTCATTAAAACAATGTTTAGCTAGTTCTAACATTACATCTTAATATTATTTTGGAGGAATGTAGCTAATTTATGCCAAGGTCAATATAGCCCAAACGTAATGTATAATACAAGTTTCACTGAAACATCTAATGGTTGAAGAACTAGTCTTTTTGCACCATCTTGAACAATTTACATTAAAATTCTAATGTTGAGTTATTCTTTAGTAACAAAAATCATTTTGTTCTTCTCTACACAGCTAATAAAGCAGCAGTCCTGGTGACGATGCACCATACCTTCAATCCTAGCTTCCCATGTCCCAGCTTCAATCCTGCATCTTCTCAAGTGAACCTTGTGGAACATGTTAACGTGCTCTTCCATGACACACATAACGGTGTTTTTAGTTGTCCAACAAATGACGATGCATTTAACAAACTTCAGTCTGTCATAAACCACTACAAGTTCTTTCCTCAAACTGTCAATCGTTGAAAATTATGATTCAATATATGCACACATGGTATATGGTTATATGAATGAAAAAACAAAAACAAAAAAACAAGCCTGCTAACATTCATTTAAGCCTGGTGTGTTGTTTCCAAAAATGTAATGCTTTAACTGTCAATCGTTAATACTGACAACTCAATGTATGTATGCATGCATATGTGACCCTTGACCACAAAACCAGTCATAAGCAGCATGGGTAATTTTGTAGCAATAGCCAACAATACATTGTATGGGTCAAAACTATAAATTTTTCTTTTATGCCAAAAATCATTAGGATATTAAGTTTCCTATTGTAGACATATCAAAACGTAGTTTCTCATTAGTAATATGCATTGCTAAGAACCTCATTTGGACAACTTTAATGGAGATTTTCTCAATATTTAGTTTTTTGCACCTTCAGATTCCAGATTTTCAGATAGTTGCATCTCAGCCAAATCCTAACAAACCATTATTTATTTAGCTTTCAGATGATGTGCAAATATCAATAATAATAAAAAGACACTTACAACTGGTTTTGTGGTCCAGGGTCACATATAGTCATATGAATTAACAAAAACAAGCCTGCTAATAAACATTTAAGCCTGGAGTGTTGATTCCAAAAATTTAATATATTCAGACAATTTTATCACAATTTTTAGTAAGAAAGCCAATAGCAGGAACATTAGAAAAACGCCTTTTCCATCAATGCTCTGATATTAAACCATAATGCTTTCAAGTTCTCACCTTCATGTAGGCACATTTAAATTCATGTACATCTCACACATCAGAGAAGTGATACCTCATCCCATTATTAATATCCTAGCTTTTTAAAATGCATTATGACAAAAATAGTTGTGGTGGTTTTACAAGCTAATACAAGCAAGCTTGTAGCCAACCTACACAAACAACACGTGACTGTAGCAGGTATAACATCAAAACCTGCGCTGATTTCTGATCTTTTCTTTCAGGAACTTCCCTTTATCATACTTTGGCCAATATTGTGCGCAATATTCACAAATCACAAACCAAAAAAGAATAATAAACATTGTAATGCTTTCTCAAACAATATACGTAGAGTTAATAATATACTGATTTAGGGAGACGGTCCTCACAAATGTAGTCCGGCAGCATACCTGGAAAAAAAAACAACAAAAAAAACTGTTGGCTTGGTTATGAACTGTTCTATAGCCAATCACCTCGCCTGACGAGTAACTTTTCCGGTTTTAGGAAATTCCGTAGGCACATAGATACATCCGTTTGAACAGCAATCTTTGCACCACACGACCATGGATAAATCATGGATATTATTTCCCATTAACACACTCAAAAAGGAAAAACGAAAGCCAAAAACAAACAAACGTGTGATGATGGTACGGTTGGGTCAGTCAAGACAAAAGTGCCATTGGTTTACATTCGAGTGATTGGCCAGAGCATTTTGTGCTTATCCAAGTTTCTCTCGTTTGAAAAGCCCTCTCTGTCACTGGCTTGGTCCTTTCTTCTTGCTCCAGTAATTGCTGTAGGCCTCGTTAAACATGTTTTTGCAACATAGCTTAGCGTTCAGGCGGGAGCAGATGAGGAAGGAGCCGCCCATCTTGCGGTGCAGGGAGTAGGTTTCTTCTGGTGGAGGGATGAGGCGCTGTTTCAGCATGACGGGGATGAGGTTGTGGATGCGCTCCGTGGTGCTCTGTGCCCCGAAATCAAACGGCTTCTCAGAGGCAAAAGCCTCGCCCAGGATCATCACCGCATCTACGTGGGCGTTTTCCATAGCCTGGATGAGTAGATGTTGTGTTAACTTCTTGTATGTGCAGCTTAAAAGTAAAATATCTGGTTTATTATTACCTTAGACTCATAACCAGTCAAGAACTTCATGTCTATAGATCGCTTCAGCACTCCTTCTCGATCACCATCTGCTGCAGCCTTGATGATCTGTTTTAAAGAGGAAGAAACAATCAGTTTTGGAAAAAAAAATATTTATTTTTAATACCTTTTACTTTTAATTTTATGTTTTACCTCAATATAAAGATCAGTGAAATTCTCATCAAACCCTCTTGTTGCACCAAAGTCCAGCAAAGCAACCTGTGCATTGAAGAACAGCTTAATTATTAAAAATAAAAATAAATAAAATTAATTACTTTTGATTTACTGTACAAAATACATACACACTGCAGTTCAAAAGTTTGGGGTTCGTAAGGGCATGCAAGACATGCAAAAATCACATTTAAAGTTGTCCAAATAAAGTTCTAAGCAATGCGTATTACTAATTAAAAATTAAGTTTTTATATATATTTACGGTAGGGTACATGATCTTTACTTAATATCCTAGTGATTTGGGCATAATATTTTTGGGCACGATAATTTTGACCCATACAATGTATTTTTGCCTACTGCTACAAATATACTTAAGACTGGTTTTGTGATCCAGGGTCATATATACACACACACACATACACATATATATATATATATATATATATATATATATATATATATTTTTTATTTTATTTTAAGAATAAACCCCACTTAATTTGGATAATTTATCAGAAGAAAAAAATAACTTAATTTTGTCATTTTAAATTTGCTAAAAATATCCCCGTGCTACTTAAGACTGGTTTTGTGGTTCAGGGTCACATATTAAAAATGGAATAAATGTAAAGTTTAAAAGTAAAAATTAAATTAAATTAATTAATTAAAATTAAAAGTAACAATAATAAATATTAGTTAAATATTAATATCATTTAAAAAAAAAAATCTTTGTATTTGAATACATTTTAATATGTAATATTAAAGCTGAATTTTCAGGAGCATAACTCCAGTCTTCAGTGTCACATGATCCTTCAGATATCATTCTAATTTGCTGCTAATAATAATAATAATAATAATAAAACAACATTTACATAACACTATTTGTATGAAATAGAAATATATTGTAACATTATAAATGTCTTTGCCAGTTTCGATCAATTTAATGCATCTTTGATGAATAAAATGAGCAATTTCTTAATAAATGAACCAACAAAAAAAATCTACTTTTTAATAGTAGTGAACATATTTGCAACACCAGTCAAAACACCAACTTGTTCTTTATGCCTATTTTCTACATTTTAGTATAATAGTAAAGTAAGAATAAAAATAAAAATAAAGTATATTGTATAATCAACTACGATGTTAATATAGTGTTTTGTTCAATGTATATTCAAACTAATGAATCCTTAACTTTGAAATCAGTATGATTAAATGTATGCCTTTTACAAAGAAAGATTGGATTCAAAATACAACAAATCTCATAAATCATACATGAAATACTATTAAAATTGTAATTGTTATAGATTTGGCTCTGAATTTTTTTAAATAAAATAGCAAAAAATATATTTACAAGGTAGCAAACAAAATCTTAATAGGTCAATATAACCCTTCTCATTAAATTATATATTACGGTTATATATCACCAAAACAAATGTTTAATACATCAAAACTCTCTTAAATTTCAGCTTCCTCAAAGATGCCAGTATTCAAGTAGGTTTAAAGCAAATTCAGCAAAGTGTGTCAAAACCTCTAAAATAAATAACCAGGAAAGATCTGTGATAGTGACACTCTTTCTTACCCTGTGGGTTTGAGGATCATAAAAGAAATTGGACCAGTTGGGATCCGTCTGCATGTATCTGAACTCGAACAGCTCCCTCAGACACAAAATCAATATGTTCTCACAGATCTGTGCAAAAATAAAAAGTATGGTTACTACACCTGGACTAAACATCTTTAAATCCACAGTATTTATGCTTTAATCCATATGTGGTACTTACTATAAAGTCATAAATTAGTCTGAACTCCAAACAAAAGACTGTTTTATTGCGATGTTTACAAACTACATAACTGATGAGCATTTAAATCATAGTTGTATGGTTAGTTAAAAAATTTCAGTCACATTTATTGCCTTCAAATTATGAATAGAGGAAATCATGCACACTAACACAAATGGTCAACAGAGTTTATGCATTATAAACAGCATTCCTTAACTTTCTTTGGTACCGACATGACCTTGTTTACACTTTGCCCTACTAATGCAATAAAGCACTTCCACCATCAGGTGGCGATAATGCTTCACAGAAAACTCACTGGCTTTAACGCAGGCCACGTTTGAGACCATGTGATCATGTGGCATCATAGAATATAACGTGGCCTGATACAACACCCAAATTCTAATGTGCTTACATAACTTGCTAAACGTGACAATGCAAAGTTACTGTAAATAATGGTAGGTGAACTGAAAGTACTAGAAAAGTAAGCTAAAATGTTTTTAAACACAACAGCAACTAATTCAATTACAAATGTTTTGAATGTTTGTAGATGGCCTACATTTTAAACCTAGTGGTCAGAATAACATACAAGGTTTGTGTGAGTCCTTAAGTCTTGAATTTAAGGGTTCAAAAAGTCTTAAATGCCT